>PGFW01037598.1:9316-26973 GCA_003123925.1 Haematobia irritans | reverse complement strand
ATTTTTAAATGCATGTTTGTTCCCTACTGTGAATTTTAAAGATTCACGAAATAACGGAACTGACGATATTTTTTTTATTGATAATTTAATACTTTTTTTTAAAAAGAGAATTGTCGCCTGTTTCAAGAAACGCTTTGTCAACTAATATTAAAGTATCACATATATTTAAAAAATAAATTAAAGTTGTTGTAACTTTTTAACGATAAATGTTAATAGTTAGATATATAAGCCATATCGTTTGATTACTTCTGCGCAGTTCTTTAGCCTTGGTTAGGACTACAATGGTCAATGGTCAGGCTCAAAATAGATTTCTCGTAAGGTCTGTGTGCAAAAAACGTCGGTACCAAATTTTTCGTTATACAGCTTTCCAAAGCGGTTTAATGACTTTTACATTTAGCGAACTGAATAGTCTAGTCAAGGCACTCCAATTTTCATCGTTAATCCATTGCTTTTACCAAGTTACATGGTGTACTAAGGTCAATATCGCGCTGAATAAATCCATCGCACGAGACGGCATTTCCCGAGAATGACTTACGCACAAAAATATTTGTGTATTCGACAGCAAATCACCCTCGATTCTAACAAATCAGGCCAATAACTTGTCCAGAAAAATACCCCCAGACCCTAATATTGGCCCACCATTGATTGAGCGTAACTATTTGTAATTTTTTGGATTAAGGCTTTCCTTGCAGCCTTCGTAACTAAGATTTCTATCCGTCCCGATCTATGCAAGTTAAATTTTGAATCGTAGGAATATACTAGCAACATATACACACTGCTCCTGAGGCCATTTTAAGGTATTTTTTTGTGAAATTGAAGGCGCGCTAATCTAGTTTTTTTTTTTTTTTTATGAAATCGGCTGATTTTTTGACATTCTTGGACTCCGACTTTCTAAGCTCTACCTTTTACCGTTATGGTAGAATACACCCAGTTTGGATTTAGATTTTAATATATATACTATATATATATTATATAAGTATATATATATATATTAATATATATTATATATATTACTATATTATATATATATATATATATTATATATAAGTATAATATATATTATATTATAATAATATTATATATATATAGTATATATATATATATATATATGCTACTTCCTTTTTGGCGTAGACTTAGGCTTTTGAGACGCAGTTTGGCTTTTTTATATATATATTATATATATATAAATATATATATTATATATATAATATATATATATATAGTTATATATATATATTATATATATATATATATATTAAAATTAAAAATCACAACTGGGTGTATCTACAATGTTAGCATACATGCGTCGACAAGAATATCTATCCATTATATGTTTATTTTCGATTTTGGTCCGATTTACCATGCATTTTCTTACATATATTCTTTTCTTATATGGAACGCATACTTTGGAACCACATAGTATGTTCTTTTGCGTACATTTTGGCGACAAATTGGACCGTTACTTGGCTATAGTTCCACATGTTCACATTTCGTTGCTTTATTTTTCAACCGTTTTTCATCAGGTGCTTCATACTTTTTATTCCACTTCTATAGCAGACGGGTTCATAACTTCCTTTATAGTTTTAGCAAATTCCATGTGTGGGAATTATTCACATAATTTCCATGTTGGATTTATGGGAAGTATATGAATTTCGACGTCAGTTTTTTTTATTGAGAAAAACATCAAGTATTGTCCTCCATTTTTCTATTAATGGACTTATATCAAATATATAATTTATACTACATTTTTATTTATAGGGGGTGGTACATCCAGAATAAAGTGGACCCCTTCCATTAAGCTTAAAATGAATCCATTGTGAAGAAAGTTGAACTTCGTATAAGCGGCCAAGACATTTTATTTGTTTTGAACATGTGATTTTCGTATAAATTACGTAGAATGCATTCCATAATATTAGTTACATTTCATATGATTCATGTAGCCATATACTAGCAGAATGAAAACAATTTAACTGAATTGCAATCCATATATGGAATGATTTTATTGAACTTTTGTCATTCATTTGTTACAAATCTTACTATTTGTGGTAATCCATTTAACTTCAACCATTAGAATGCTTCACCTTCGTTTTTAAAAACAATTTTTATTATTTATATAGGATTTTTTCTTTCAATAAAAGACATTATACTTAGATATTAAATATTTTATTAAGTATCAGCAGCAATCGACTTGGTTTTGAAATTATTAGTTTATTATCTCACTATTTCCAAAATTCAGACTTTTCAATAAGTTGCTGCCTAACGAGTTTGTCCCTTCTTTCAATACCTACAAATTAAAAAAAAATCATAAACCAATTTTTTCACAAAAGGATAGCGTCACTGAATATTACCTGATAATTGAACATTCCAAAATAAAAACGAATAGGTTGTCTCTCTGCTTGTTTCTCTCTCTTTTATACACGCATCACGAAAATTTGTCTCATTGTTTGTTATTAATAATTTCAAAAACGAAAAATGTTCTCAACTAATTTAAATGATAACAAATATTTTATATATTTTATTTGTTATTAAATTATTTTACTACATATTTTTTAACAAAATTGCTCCGTATACCAAAACAACAGCGATTCCAACTAAAAAACAACCCACGCGCAAACATATCGATACATCGATGAGCAGGTATCCGATAGCAGGTAGACAAAAGAAACATATAGGAAAACTTTCCTATATTCTAACAAGTGTGTTTCCTTAAGTTTTGAAAGGGAATTGAAAATAAATTATTAGTAAGGCAATTCTACTAATAAGTATTCAATCCTTTCAAAACTTAAGGAAAAACACTTGTTAGAATATAGGAAATTTTCCTATATTTCTTTTGTCTACCTGTAATCGATACCTGTCATCGATGTATCGATATGTTTGCGCGTGGGTTGTTTTTTAGTTGGAATCGCGTTGTTATGGTATACGGAGAGATTGTTAAAAAATAATGTAGTAAAATAATTTAATAACAAATAAAATATATAAAATATTTGTTATTTTAAATTAGTGAGAACATTTTTCGTTTTTTGAAAATTATTAAATAACAAACAATGAGACAATTTTCGTGATGGTGTATAAGAGAGAAAGAGAAAGAGAAAGTGTGTTTTATTTTGGAATGTTCAATTATCAGGTAATATTCAGTGACGCTATCCTTTTGTGAAAAAATTGGTTTATGATTTTTTTTATATTTGTAGGTATTGAAAGAAGGACAAACTCGTTAGGCAGCAACTTATTAAAAGTGGAATTTGGAAATAGTGGAATAATAAACTAATATTTCAAGACCAGTCGATGCTGTTGATACTTAATAAATATATTTAATATATTAATATAACATGTCTTTTATTGAAGAAAAAATCACTATATAAATAAATAAAATTGTATTTAAAAACGAAGGTAAGCAGTTCTAATGTTGAAGTAAATGGATTACCACAAATATGTAAGATTTGTCCAAATGAATGAAAAAAAGTTCAATAAAATCATTCCATATATGAATTCAATTCAGTTAAATTTTTTCATTCTGTAGTATAGTGGTACATGAATATATGAAAATGTAAACTAATATATGGAATGCATTCTACGTAATTTATACGAAAATCACATGGTTCAAACAAATAAAAATGTCTTTGGCGCTATACGAAGTTCAACTTTCTTCACAATGAGTTCATTTTAACTTAATGAAGGGGTCACTTTTTTCTGGATGTACCACCCTATAAATAAAAAATGTAGTATAAATATATATTTGATATAATCCATTAAGAAAAATGGAGACAAGTACTTGATGTTTTCTCAATAAAAAAAACTGACGTCGAAATTCATTACTTCCCATAAATCCAACATGAAATTATGTGAAATTCCCCATACATGGAATTTGTAAAATATAAAGGAACGTATGAACCGTCCTGTATAGAAAGTGGAATAAAAAGTATGAACCACCCTGTGAAAACGGTGAAAATAAAGAACGAAATGTGAACATGTGGCAACATAGCCAAGTAACGGATTGTCGCCAAAATGTACGCAAAACATACTATGTGGTTCAAAGTATGCGTTCCATATAAGAAATAGAATATATGTAAGAAAATCATGTAAATCGGGACAAAATCGGAAATACATATATGATAGATATTCTTGTCGACGCATGTATGTAACATTGTAGATACACCCAGTTGATTTTTAATTTAATATAATATATATATATATATATATATATATATAATATATATATATATATTATATATATATATATATATATATATATATATATATATATATATAAAAAGCCAACTGCGTCTCAAAAGCTCTAAGTCTAATGCCAAAAAGATACATATATAGTATATATATATATATATATATATATATATATATAAATATATATATATATATACTTATATATAATATATATATATATATATATATATAGTATATATATATTAATATATATATATATATATATATATATATATATAATAGTATATATATATATTATATAAAATTAAATCCAACTGGGTGTATCTACCATAACGGTAAAGAGGTAGAGCATTAGAAGTCGGAGTGCCAAGAATGTCAAAAATCACCGATTTCAAAAAAAAAAAAAAAAACTAGATTAGCGCGCCTTCAATTTTCACAAAAATACCTTAAATGGCCTCAGGAGCAGTGTATATGTGCTATATATTCCTACGATTCAAAATTTAACTTGCATAGATCGGACGGTAGAAATTTAGTACGAAGGCTGCAAGGAAAGCCTTAATCCAAAAAATACAAATAGTTACGTCAATCATGGTGGGCCAATATTAGGGTCTGGGGGTATTTTTCTGGACAAGTTATTGGCCTGATTTGTAGAATCGAGGGTATTTTGCTGTCGGAAGTCCACACAAATATTTTGTGCGTAAGCATTCCGGGAAATGCCGTCTGCATGGATTATTCAGCGCGATCATGACCTTTAGTACACATGTAACTTGGTAAAACAATGGATTTACGATGAAATTGGAGGTGCTTGACTAGACTATTCAGTCGCCTAATGTAAAAGTCATAAAACAAGCTTTGGAAAGCTGTAAAACGAAAAATTGGTACGACGTTTTTGCAACAGACTTACGAAATCTATTTGAGCCTGACCATTGACCATTTAATCCTAACCAATGGCAAAAACTTGCGCAGAAGTAATCAAACGATATGGCTATAGTATTAACTATTAACATTTATCGTTAAAAGTTACAACAACTTTAATTATTTTTAAATATATGTGATACTTAATATTAGTTGCAAAGGTTTTGAACAGGCGACAATTCTCTTTTTAAAAAAAAAGTATAAATTATCAAAAAAAAAAATATCGTCAGTTCCGTTATTTCCGTGAATCTTTAAAATTGACACAGTAGGCAACAACATAGCATTAAAATTTTGGTTTTAATATTTTTATTTTCATTATAATTAAGGTTAATTTTTAACAGGGAATGTGGTTGCAAAATCAACACCGATATTTCTTACAAAAGAAAATTTATTTTAAGTATACATTCAATGATTTCACAATTAAACAATTAAATGAATATATTCAAGACTATCAAAATTACGATTCAAGCTTTAATATGATTGAACTGGTGCCAAACGACGCGTAACCAAGACTGCCGTTCGTTCCCAATGTGCCTTACTCGTCAGCTCCTCTATCTTCAGTTTCTGCGTGTGTGGAATATCTGGTAGCATGGATTACATTCTTGCAGACTAACCATCAGTAGTCTGCGCGTGGAGATATTGCGAAATGGGGTTTTATGCTGACTCTGCTCACGTATTCCGTGGACAGAGATGGGAGCGTGTTAACCTCCCTCCTTAAAAATCTGCGTCCCGCAGATCGTAGGGTGTTCAGGTGAAGGATGTAAGAGTACTTGGGGAAGATTGAGCCTCTTTGTCTGTTGGTGCCACAGCCATCCGATGCAGATCATGATCAGGCCGATGATTGTGATATTGATGCTGAAGGATTGTTTCATTTTGTTCCCACCGATCAAGTCTCTTTATTTACTGAGACTTATACCATGAACATACTCTATGTCAGTAATAGTTATCGTGGGTTATATTCGTATGAACTGGTGGTAGAGCCTGTGTTCTGGTACATGTTGTAGATGAGTCTCGTCTGGGTTGTTTATTGTCAACGATTCATTAAAAATTTGGATTAGGTAAGTGCCGTTCATCGGTTGGTTTTGGCCGTCGTATTCTACGCTTCCTTCATAATTTGTGACAAAGATGTTCAGCCGTTAGGGCTTCAATTATCATTACGTTGGTTATATTTGTAGTTGCATTTAGCCGTAACCGCTCTTGCATTTTCGCGAGGCAATAATCCCGTGATAACTTGGTTAGTGCTGATTCCTGACGATCGTACAATATATTAAATGGATAGCAGCTGCCTTTAATTGCGTAGACTTCAGCTTCATTTATCAACACACTATTGAAGCCAATTCAATTTGTCGTCCATCCTGGATTCACGCTCTAATATGAAGCACGTTAAAGCCTCCTTTCTAAGATTCGGCATTGATATACATAATAACAAAGAACTATTGGTGTACAATAGAAGGTGTTGCGTACTCTAATACTTCCGATCATCGATTATTCTACTTATTTCGCCTAAAGCAAGTAGGTTGGAATTCACGATGCTAGTCTTTAGCCAGCTGGCAGGCTCTGACGATCTCATTTATCTCCTCCTTCAAAAACCATTACTTGGCTCATCATCGTCCTCTCAACGTGGCCTGAATCCTTTACGCTCGTCATATTATTGATTCTATAAATGACTTCGTTGAGTTTCTTTATAGCCTCATCGGTCATTCCTTTTAACCTTGTACTGCTCATTATTATTGGAAATGGCGTCGTTTTGGCTCTGAAAGTATTTGTTCCAGCTCGCGCATCATCGGGGCTTCGGCTACCCATTTCCACGCTGATCCGAGCCAGTCTATGGATCCTTACTATTCTAGCTTTAGTGTTTCGCAATTCCTCAAGGGTTCCCGTCATTTTGCTGCAGCTTGATGCAATATGAGTCTTTGTTTCGGCCAGGGGGTACTCTATCCCCTGAACCAGGAATGACATAACCATAACCGTTGTTAAATAGTGCTCCCGATTTATGGCATGCACTAATTTAAAATTCCCATCGAAGAGCCAACCGTTCCACAGTGGTCGATCCCTTTGGCCAAAAATAAAAAATCAAAGCTAGAAATTTGTCAAAAAGTGTGGCATCAACTATTTCTTATGCAAACAAGGGTTTTACATGTGGTCATTTGTTTTTATTTTCTTACATCTGCTACTCTTTAAGAAACGGCTTCAAAAAAAGAGGCAAGTAAGCAGTTGGTTTTTGAAGTGTGAAAAAGTATAAAAAATTAGTGCACTTTTAAATAAATAAAACAAAGAGAAGAAAAATTATATCGAACTAAATCGAAATGAATATTGAACTAAATGGTATTAACTATATTTTAAAATAAAAAAGAATTATAAAACTTGTTATACCCTCCACCATAGGATGGGGATATATTAACTTTGTCATTCCGTTTGTAACACATCGAAGTATTGCTCTAAGACCCCATAAAGTATATATATTCTGGGTCGTGGTGAAATTCTGAGTCGATCTAAGCATGTCCGTCCGTCTGTCCGGCTGTCCGTCCGTCTGTGGAAATCACGCTAACTTCCGAACGAAACTAGCTATCGACTTGAAACTTGGCACAAGTAGTTGTTATTGATGTAGGTCGGATGGTATTGAAAATGGGCCATATCGGCCCACGTTTACGTATAGCCCCCATATAAACCGATCCCCAAATTTGGCTTGCGGAGCCTTCCGGAGCAGCAAAATTCATCCGATCCGGTTGAAATTTGGTACGTGGTCTAAGTATACGGTCTCTAACAACCATGCAAAGAATTGGTCCATATCGTCCATAACTATATATAGCCCCATATAAGACCGATCCCCAGATTTGACCTCCGGAGCCTCTTGGAGGGGCAAAATTCATCCGATCCGGTTGAAATTTGGTACCTGATGTTAGTATACGGTCTCTAAACACATGCAAAAAT
Organism: Haematobia irritans; assembly: GCA_003123925.1. Lineage (NCBI taxonomy): Eukaryota > Metazoa > Arthropoda > Insecta > Diptera > Muscidae > Haematobia > Haematobia irritans. Next base: position 18,948 of record PGFW01037598.1, on the reverse strand, counting down.
TGTCCATATCGGTCCATAATATATATATAGCTCCCATATAAACCGATCCCCAGATTTGACCTCCGGAGCCTCTTGGAGGAGCAAACTTCATCCTACCGATTGAAATTTGGTACGTGGTGTTAGTATATGGTCTCTAACAACCATGCAAAAACTGGTCCATATCGGTCCATAATTATATATAGCTCCCATATAAACCGATCCCCAGATTTGACCTCCGGAGCCTCTTGGAGGGCAAAATTCATCCGATCCGTTTGAAATTGGGTACCTGATGTTAGTATACGGTCTCTAACAAGCATGCAAAAATTGGTCCATATCGGTCCATAATTATATAGCTCCCATATAAACCGATCCCCAGATTTGAACTCTGGAGCCTCTTGGATGAGCAAAATTCATCCGATCCAATTGAAATTTAGTACGTGGTGTTAGTATATTGGTCTCTAAACAACATGCAAAAATTGTCCATATCGTGCACATAATTATATATAGCTCCCATATAAACCGATCCCCAGATTTGACCTCCGGAGCCTCTTGGAGGAGCAAAAGTCATCCGATGCGGTTGAAAATTTGGTACATTTCGTCTAGTATATGGCCTTAACAGCCATGTAAAAATTGTCAAATTTTATTACTATAAGAAAATTATTTGTAAAAAATTTATTTCTGTAGAAAATTTTGTCAACATTTTATTTCTATAGACAATTTTGTCAACATTTTATTTCTATAGAACATTTTGTCAACATTCTATTTCTATAGAAAATTTTGTCAACATTTTATTTCTATAGAAAATTTTGTCAAAATTTTATTGCTATAGAAAATTTTGTCAACATTTTACTTCCATAGAAAATTTTGTCAACATTTTATTTCTATAGAAAATTTTGTCAAGTTTTTATTTCTATAGAAAATTTTGTCAAAATTTTATTTCTATAGAAAATTTTGTAAAAAATTTATTTCTGTAGAAAATTTTGTCAACATTTTATTTCTATAGACAATTTTGTCAACATTTTATTTCTATAGAACATTTTGTCAACATTTTATTTCTATAAAAATTTGTCAACATTTATTTCTATAGAAAAATTTTGTCAAAATTTATGCTATAGAAATTTTGTCACTTTACTTCCATAGAAAATTTTGTCAACATTTTATTTCTATAGAAAATTTTGTCAAAGTTTTTATTTCTATAGAAAATTTTGTCAAAATTTTATTTCTATAGAAAATTTTGTCAAACTGAATTATATACGTATTTAATCGGCCTTTTTTTGTTTAATATATACCCCTTATGGACTAACTTACAATTTAGAAGACAGTGTTAAAAAGTTTTACGATACCTTGCCATCGGCAAGTGTTATCGCAACCCGATTGTGGTTGACAGCCTTTAGTAGAAGTTCCTACGCAATCCATGGTGGAGGGTACATAAGATTCGGCCTGGCCGAACTTACGGCCGTATATACTTGTTTTAAATATGTTATAAAGTCTATTTTTGTCAGTCTCATTGTTTCGTGTTCGTTCGTTCTTATAAGTAAATTATGTAGAGTTTTTAGTTATGTCCGCCCGAAGACTCCAAATAAGGATTTTTTTGTAGGGTATAGCTAATTTTTCAAAGATTCCAAATTGATAGAAATCAGCTGCTTTCCTTTTGCCCCCGTTTGTGTTATCTCCTAATACCGAAGTGGTCTTGTTTCTTTATATCCAAATATGAATTTTTGTGTGGTGTTTGTTAACACTGGTTTACACTGAAAAGTACATTTGGATGACTTTTCTTATGTATTTTGATATGCTGAATTTGAAAATGAAGGTTAAAACCGTTTTATGAAACCGTTTTTGAAATATCCCGTTATTATTAGTTTTTCTGACTTTTTTCGCTAAACAAATTAAATACCTCGAGCTAGAATAATCCGATTATATCGTTGTCTTTGTACTTGAATGGCATGGTATTGAGATGTCGAAAAACGTGTGTAATAAGATCTATGGATAAGTTAAGTGCGTTCAAAATATATCGACGAAAATAGGGCGAATTTTCAAAACAATCTTGTTGTACAACTTCATGAAAATCGGATAAAAACTACTGCCCTTGGAGTAAAATCGTGAGATCGGTCTATTCGTAGGCTATACCAACGCATGGGCTGCTTGACCTCATTTCCGTTACATCTATTTGTGATCTTAAAATAATTCTAGATTTTAAATTTAGGCAAATCATATAGAAAGTACGTTTTCTAGAAGCCCATAAAATAAAATCGGGAGATCGGTCTATATGGGGGGCTATACCAAAACTTCATCAATCAATTCCATTTTATCATTAAATAGTCCTGACATAATTATAAAGCCGTGACCGAAGTTTCACGATGATATCTATACTGGAAGTATTTTTGGCCGCTAACTCCATATAGCACCACCACTGTGCGTCCCTACCTTTGTCGATACAAGCGGCTGTCTCGGTACTTGAAAGATGTGAATGGGCGTCCGTGACCAATAAAGCGCCATAAACATAAATGATACAACCAGAAACATAATCTAGAAAATATTATATAGCAAAGGAATTGAAATTAGTATAACCAAAACCAAAGTAAAATGTTCAACTTTATTGAAAAGAATATCTAACTATACACGCAATTAAAAAAAAAGAGGAATGTGTTTTTTACAATTCATAATGAGTAATTCCTTTTGTATATAATATTTTTAGATATGTTTCTGGTTGTATGTGTTAGTAGTTTCATTTTCTTTTCTCTATGTAATTGTTGTCGATTCACTTGCTGTTTTTTCTTTGTGTTTTCAGATTCATTTCTCGTTTTTATGGCCCCGCAACCTGACTCACTTACGGGTATGATATGTATTCATTATCATATCCTTTTCATTTTTTCATATATCAATTTCAATATATAATTTTTCTTTTAGCATCTATATTGGAAAGTGTAATTTTAATATCATATCATACTCATGAAATGTACCGCCGTTGTGGTCCTGTAAGGCCTCACTCTGTTCGAAGCACAATTATCAGCGAATGCACAATACACATTTTGTGAATGCTTTTTTAATTATTTCATGTATATTCCAATTTCGATATCGAATTAATTTTATCGTTGGTGTCATTGTATAATATCATTTTCTTTCTCAGTTTTGAGTTATTAATATTTGTAAATATACTATCTTCTGTTTTTTCATTTTCGAGATCATGCTTTATAAAGGTTTCATGTTCAAGTTTTTCCTTCTAGATGATAACGTTTTTTTTATACCCTCGCACCATAGGGATGGGGGTATAGTTAACTTGTCATTCCGATTTGTAACACAATCGAAATGTTGGCTCCTTAAGACCACCATAAGTATATATTAGAGCATTGCAAGAGAACATTCATTCATCAGCGACACGACAACTTCACTCATGAAACGGCTTTCGAGAAAGACCTGCAATAATGCTTACGTTGAATCGAATTGAATAAAAATGAGACACTGGCTTAGATCGAATCGGTTCGAATGAACGGTAAATGTATGAATGAGCACATGGTTTTGAATCACAACCCAAATATTCAGTATCAAGAACTGTTGTTGCGACGTCACCATCATGTGAAGTTTGTGCATTTGTTTCCATTCTCGGTTGCGCGAAGCAAACAGTTCGATTGCCGATTTGTGAACGGGATAATCGAAATCAGCCGAACATTTAGGCGGGAGTTTGCGGGAATTTGCAATAAGTCTCGAGTATGTTATGACGAAAAAATGGAATCATGCTTAATGAGAAAAGAAGTCATCAGTTGTGTGTTTCTTTAGATATAAGTGTGTAATTAATAGTTAAGCTTATTGACGATAAAAATGATAATCTCTAACCATAGGTAAATGTTAAATTTGTTATTTTTTATATGTAAAATGAAAAGTAAATTTATTTTTGTATGTTATTTGTCCTGATTTTTAAATACAATCCACCAATAGGAAGGGGTATATTAACTTGTCATTCCGATTTGTAATACATCGAAATACTGCGTCTACAGACCCCATAAAGTTATATATATGTGTTCGGTCGTGGTGAAATTCTGAGTCGATCTAAGCATGTCGTCCGTCCGCTCTGGTTGAAAATCACGTCTAACTTGCCGAACGAACAAGCTATCGATTTGAGAACTTGGCGATAAGTAGTTGTCATTGATTTTAGGTGTGATGGTATTGCAAGTGGGCCATATTTTATCAAAATTTTATTTGTAAATAGATTTTATTTCTCATAGAAAACTTTGTAGAAAAACTTTAATTTTATATAAATTTTTATCAGAATTTTATTTCTATAGAAAATTTATCAAAATTTTATTTTCTATCAAAAAATGTGTGTCATGAATTTTATTCTAATGAAAATTTTGTCAAATTTTATTTTCCCTATGGAAAATGCTTCGTTTAGCATCGCATAAAAATTTTATCAAAATTCTATATTCTATAGACAATTCTATCAAAATTGTATTTTCTATAGAAAATTGTTGTTCAAAATTTTATTGTCTATAGAAACATTTTGTCAAAATTTGTATTTTTTATCAGAAAATTTTATCACATTATATTTGTTTAATTCTGCTTGAGGTCATATGAATAAAAACAGAGATATGTTTGTTGTTTCTTTGGAGGTTGTATTTTTATTTAATATTATACCGAATTTGTCGAAACATGCTACCACGATGTTCGTTTTCAGGGAAATTTTTTTAAATAATAAGAACATATGAACTTATTCGCAACGAGTAAATCTATAAAAAAATTTGTAAAAATTATTATTTACTATAGAAAATTGTTAACATTTTATTTCTATAAAAAATTTTGTCAAATTTTATTTCTAGTTGAAGAATTTTTGTCACATCGTAATTTCTATGAAAAATTTATGCAAAATTTTTAATTTCTATAGAAAATTTTATCAAATTTATTGTCTATAGAAAATTTGGGTGCAAAATTTTCTGATTCTCTGGAAAATTTTATCAACATTTTATTTCTATAAAAATTTTGTCACGAATTTGTATTCAATAGAAAATTTTATTCCGATATATTTTAGTTTCTATGGAAAATTTTGTCAAAAATTTTATTTCTATAGAAGAAGACAAAAATGTGTTTTAGTTTCCTTTAAATACGAAATGCGCCCGTTATTTTTTTATACGAAAAAGTTAATTGCATTATTAACGCATTACTTACTAATAATGCCCAAAAAGAGATCATTACCGCAAACTGTTTCTCCTAAACTAGAGCAGATCATTTTTTTTGCTGTTAATACGTTTTTACATAGATAATGCCAGAAGGTTTTGTCGCACTTTATGTTATTTTTTTTACTTCATACACAAGCGCTTTCCCATCACTTACAACTTAAACAAAATGTACAATACATGATAAAAGTTTGTGTGTTTACTTACGCTGTACTGACGTGAGGGCAAAAAAGATTCGAAATCGCTCGATTCTTCACTCTTGTTTTCGGAGAACAATTTGAACCTCGTGTGCTGTTTGATCCGAAGACTGAAGTTGTTTGAATTGAACCGTTTCATACAAACAAACGAGAACGAGTTATGTTTTTATCGAACTTACAAACATCGGTCCAAACGGGAACGAACTACAAATCTCTACCTTACTTGTTGGGCTCGAAGCTGTCTCGAACACAAAAATATATGACCGGATGCGAATGCTCTAGTATATATATTAACTGGGTCGTTTTTGAAATTCTGAGTCGATCTAAGCATGCCGTCCGGCTGCCCCGTCCGTCTTGTGGAAATCAACGCCTAACTTCCGAACGAAAACTAGCTATCGACTTGAAACTTGGCACAAGTATTTGTTTTGATGTAGGTCGATGGTATTGGAAATGGGCCATATCGGCCACGTTTACGTATAGCCCCCATATAAACCCGATCCGCCAAATTTGCTTGCCGGAGCGTTCGGAGCAGCAAAATTCATTCAGATCCGGTTGAAGGTTTGTACGTGGTCTAAGTAATAACGTCTCTAACAACATGCAAGAATTGGTCCATATCGTCCAGTATTATATATGCCCCCAATATAAACCGATCCCAGATTTGAACTCCGGGAGCCTCTTCGAGGGGCAAAATTCATCCGATCCGGTTGAAATTTGGTAGCCCTGATGAATTAGTATACGGTCTTCTAACAACCTGGCAAAAATTCGTCCATATCGGTCCATAAAATATTATAGCTCCCATAGTAAACTGGAATCCCCAGATTTGACCTCGGAGCCCTTGGAGGAGCAACTTTCATCCTACCGATTTTGAAATTTGTTTTTGGTTTTAATATTTTTATTTTCATTATAATTAAGGTTAATTTTTAACAGGGAATGTGGTTGCAAAATCAACACCGATATTTCTTACAAAAGAAAACTTTATTTTAAGTATAATTCAATGATTTCACAATTAAACAATTAAATGAATATATTCAAGACTATCAAAATTACGATTCAAGCTTTAATATGATTGAACTGGTGCCAAACGACGCGTAACCAAGACTGCCGTTCGTTCCCAATGTGCCTTTACTCGTCAGCTCCTCTATCTTCAGTTTCTGCGTGTGTGGATATCTGGTAGCATGGGATACATTCTTGCAGACTAACCATCAGCTAGTCTGCGCGTGGAGATATTGCGAAATGGGGTTTTATGCTGACTCTGCCTCACGTATTCCGTGGACAGAGATGGGAGCGTTGTTAACCCTCCCTCCTTAAAAATCTGCGTCCCGCAGATCGTAGGGTGTTCAGGTGAAGGATGTAAGAGTACTTGGGGAAGATTGAGCCTCTTTGTCTGTTGGTGCCACAGCCATCCGAATGCAGATCATCGAATTGCAGGCCCGATGATCTGTGATATTGATGCTGAAGGATTGTTTCATTTTTGTTCCCAACCGATCAAGTCTCTTTATGTTACTGAGACTTATACCATGAACATACTCTATGTCCAGTAATAAGTTATCGTGGGTTATATTCGTATGAACTGGTGGTAGAGCCTGTGTTCTGGTACATGTTGTAGATGAGTTCGTCTGGTTGTTTATTGTCAACGATTCATTAAAAATTTGGATTAGGTAAGTGCCGTTCATCGGTTTGGTTTGGCCGTCGTATTCTACGCTTCCTTCATAATTTGTGACAAAGATTGTGTCATCCGTTAGGGCTTCAATTATCATTACGTTGGTATATTTGTAGTTGCATTTAGCCGTACCGCCTCTTAGCATTTTCGCGAGGCAATAATCCCGTGATAACTTGGTTAGTGCTGATTCCTGACGATCGTACAATTATTAATGGATAGCAGCTGCCTTTAATTGCGTAGACTTCAGCTTCATTTATCAACACACTATTGAAGCCCAATTCAATTTGTCGTCCATCCTGGATTCACGCTCTAATATGAAGCACGTTAAAGACCTCCTTTCTAAGATTCGGCATTGATATACATACAATAACAAAGAACTATTGGTGTAAATAGAAGGTGTTGCGTACTCTAATACTTCCGATCATCGATTATTCTACTTATTTCGCCTAAAGCAAGTAGGTTGGAATTCACGATGCTAGTCTTAGCCAGCTGGCAGGCTCTGACGATCTCATTTATCTCCTCCTTCAAAACCATTACTTGGCTCATCATCGTCCTCTCAACGTGGCCTGAATCCTTTACGCTCGTCATATTATTGATTCTATAAATGACTTCGTTGAGTTTCTTTATAGCCTCATCGGCTCATTTCCTTGTTAACCTTGTACTGCTCATTATTATTGGAAATGGCGTCGTTTTGGCTCTGAAGTAGTTTGTTCCAGTCCGCATCATCGGGGCTTCCGGCTACCCATTTCCACGCTGATCCGAGCCAGTCTATGGATCTTACTATTCTAGCTTTAGTGTTTCGCAATTCCTCAAGGCGTTCCCTCATTTGCTGCAGCTGATGCAATATGAGTTCTTTGTTTCGGCCAGGGGGACTCTATCCCTGACCAGGGATGACATAACCATAACCGTTGTTAAATAGTGCTCCCGATTTATGGCATGCACTAATTTAAAATTCCCATCGAAGAGCCAACCGTTCCACAGTCTTCGTGCTATAGCCAGCGGTGGTCTCGTATTTGAAAATGGTGAAAAGCGTCCAGTGACCCAATAAAGATAAATGGTATTATTAATTATCGACGTATACTGCTATAATTATTTTGATTTCCTTTTAGCATTGATTATATAACATGGTCGTTGTCACAGCTCTCGAATCCAATTTTTTCAAAAACGCTATCAGTCGCTGGTTTCCAATTTCTTGCCTGAATGCTTTAAGCCGTATTATTGCTTTTATTCAGTCGCAGAACTTTTATTGACACAAAATACTTTACATTTTTGTCGGTAGTGAATTTAACGATGGATATTCCGTATCCAATACTACTTAAACGATTAGAATATAAAGCCGCATACTTTATTCTTGCCTCATTATAAGAAATGTTCTCATTATTCTCTTGATTTGATATGCCCCTCTTCCTGCTGGTCACAATTGGTCCGTAGGTGTAATACTGTCGCACAGTTGCTACTATTGACGTTCGTTGTATGCAATTGTCTTCCTCAAAATTGAACGACCTAACCGATCAACGACTGTCTCTAATCCTTACATATGTCTGTATCGTATCGTAACGTGCTGTAGCGTAACGTATAGTTAGTATGGGACCTTCATAAGGTGGAGCTGCAGGACCACATCCTACACTTATTAGGTTGTAAACAATTATAATTAACTTTTTACATGTATTTTTGAAGATTTATTTCGTGCCTTTTTATTTTTATTTTTCATTTTTAACAAGGATCCACTCGGTTTCTTTTACCTATTCCCCTTGGTCCGTTGCATATATATTTGATGGGTATTTTCCGATTCAGTATTCAAATTAGTTAATTTACTTTTCAATTATAAAGTAAATTTTATAGGGGAATATTCTGTCCTTTCGAAATAAAACAAAGATATTTCCATTATAAAGGAAATACGATGATTGTTTATTGACAAAAATAAGAATGCATAAAAAAATCTTATGAAAATTTATATTAATTAATAAGCCTTAAACAATTCTTCGGCTATCTTGGCAGTAAAATTGTCATTGAGAACATCAGAGTCAACCTTAATGCTCCAATCAGTTTTTTTTTCTCTAATGAGCTTCTTAAGGTCATCAGCTTCTTTCACAAGGCTCTCTTTTTCAAGTAACAAGGCGTCTCTATCTTTGACCAGTTAGTCAATGCGTGCTTGTAACCGCATCATTTCGTAGGCAGCGTTACTGTCACCTATCACTTTTCTTTCTTCGCTTTCGATGGCCCTTCTTTCTGGCTTTTGAACCACCAGTGATGATTGTGGTGTGCATTTATTGACAAATGTACTCAAAGCTGTACTCACCAACTCTCTTTATAATTAATACTCTTAAAGAACTTAACGATCCAAATAACTTCAAATTAAAGAAAACAATAACAAGTTAACGAAAATAATGAGATCATGAGAGAGGTAAAGAGTATGACTTTAAAATATTTTTATAATTCTTTAGAAATTGTAGGGGATTTACGAGAAAAATTAATAATTACATAAAGAATAAATTTTATTTTTTATTCTTAACATTTTTTCTATAATATAGTCATATCACAACAAAATTAGAAACTAAAAAGGTGGGAAAATATTTTAAGATATTGGAGACCATATCTTAATTTACATACTAATATTTGCGTTAGTGGTTT
>PGFW01037597.1:10568-20568 GCA_003123925.1 Haematobia irritans | reverse complement strand
TTCTAAAATAACTCTAGATTTTCAGTTTCAGGTAAATTGAATGAAAACTGCGAATGCTAGAAGCCCAGAAGTAAAATCGAGAGATCGGTCTATATGGGGGCTATACCAAAACATGGACCGATACTCACCATTTTCAGCACACCTCTTTATGGTCCTAAAACACATTTAGATTTCTAATTTCAGGCAAATTGGATAAAAACTACGGTTTCTATAAGTCCAAGACCCCAAATCGGGAGGTCGGTTTTATAGGGGACCATACCAAAACATGGACCGATGCTCACCATTTTTGGCATACCTCTTTATGGTTCTAAAATAACTCTAGAATTTCAATTTCAGGTAAATTGAATAAAAACTGCGGATGCTAGAAGCCCAAGAAGTAAAATCGGGAGATCGGTATATAAGGGGGCTATATCAAAACATGGACCGGTACTAACCATTTTCGCCCGTCTTTAGTCCCAGAATACCTCTAGATTTCAAATTTCAGGCAAATTGGATAAAAACTACGGATTCTAGAAGCCCAAGACGTAAAATCGGGAGGTCGGTTTATATGGGAACTATATCAAACCCTGGACCGATATAGTCCATCTTCGCACTTGACCTGCTTGCAGACAAAAGACGAGTTTGTGCAAAATTTCAGCACGATTGCTTCATTATTGAAGACTGTAGCGTGATTACTACAGACAGACAGACATGGTTATATCGTCTTAGAATTTCTCCCTGATCAAGAATATATATACTTTATATAGTCGGAAATCGATATTTCGATGTGTTACAAACGGAATGACAAACTTATTATACCCCCGTCACCATTCTATGGTGGTGGGTATAAAAACGGGAAACAATTATACACAAATAAAGCATAAAGATTTACTAAATTCGTATTTCTTACAAAATAGTTCATTATTTCTTTAAAATTATATTTTTTACTAAAAATACGTCCATCATGAACTTCGTATGTCACTAAAGATATTCTTGCAATTTTGAACTCCAATTTTTTCCTTCAAATACAAAATTTTTCTCAACAGGTGAACAAAATTATTTATCTAATAATTTTTCTTGATTTGTCGAAAAATAATTTACTTATTTTGTTGATGTCGGCGTGAAGCCAACGTTGTAATACTGTTTAGTTAAAAATTTTCTAAAAATTATTAAATTTCTAAATTACAAAATTTTCTTCCTGGTGGTTCACTGTTTTTTCAGTGTATTATTGGAAAAAATATCCGTTGTGACGGGCGTTTTGATGCTCGTCCAAAAAAACATATGAATGATCCTGGGATAACCTTGTAAAGAAAGGTTTGTGGAAAAACTTCATTTTTTCTGGGCGTTTATAACGAACTCTCAGAGACCGCAATTCTTAGTTCGATTTGCATGGAGGATTCTAGAACAGTTTTAGAGACCTGAAAAACTTTTCATTATAACCGGTTGTTCGTTGGCACATTATAAACGTAACCGACTGTCTATACATACTTGTTTTAATCACATTTATTTTGTACTTAATTTTTTATTTTTGAAATGTTTATCTTATCAAAATTGCATTTGACCAAAAATAGAAAAATTATTGCAATGACCGGAAAATGCGAAGAATAGGTTAGAGGTCATCAACCAACTCATCATAATTTTGTTTTTCGGTACTAATAAGTAATAAGTGCTATTTAATTCTATAGTTAGCTATATGACAGCTATGAATGACGGTTTAACAAATCGCTCAATGGTTTTTTGATGAGCATCGTGTTGATGTCCCGAAAACGGCAATTATACGTGATTTCGTATTGACAAATGGCCGATTGAAGATATGCAAGATCTCACCAATAAAAAATTGCAAGTTGTTCCAGAAACATTCCTTTTTGGGACGATCCCGGGAACCTGCATCAATTTGTTTCCAAATTCCTATGTAGTTCTTTTGGACCAGTCTTAGAAAATACGCTATTTTGCAGTTTAAAGTAAAAATTTAAATTTTGGACAATTAAATGTCGCAAAAAAGAATAGAGGAACAGCAAAAAGAAAAAAATTGAAAACAAGATTAAAAACTTTCAAGCGAGCGGGGATTTCATCTGTGCCTGTTGACTTTTTCCATGGAAGATTTTGCCAATTACTAAAATTTTTATATTTTTAATTTAAATGGGTTTAAAGTAAAAATTTAAATTTTGGACAATTAAATGTCGCAAAAAAGATTAGAAGATCAGCAAAAAGAAAAAATTGAAAACAAAATTGAAAACTTTCAAGTGCGCGGGGATTTCATCTGGGCCTGTTGACTTTTTCCATGGAAGTTTTTGCAAATTACTAAAATTTTTTTTATTTTTTTTTAATTTAAATGGGAAAAATATGTTTCTACAAAAATATAAGCCGAAAATAGCAACATAAAAACGATGCACAAACAGAAAAGAAAAAGAATCTTGCAAAAATATTAGATAACAAATAATTTTGAAATTTCTTCATTAAACTGAACTTTCAAGGCACAACTTTTTCTTAAAAGAAATTTGGAGCACCAAGAAGAAAAACCCATCGAGTTAAGATGAGACTATGTTTAAACCGCCACTTTTCCATGTATATGGTATTTCCTAAGCAGAAGTTATTGGCCATGTAATTAACTCCTATAAATAGGCATCATAAATCTCTTGGAACATTTGGCAGAAAATCGTCTAGTTAATTATTACTCAATATCATAAACTCGCATTCATTCGATTATAGCTTTTGCTGGATTTCTTTTTGTCGACATATTGGTGAATATTTTGTTTATTACTTTACTCGTGCCTAGTGCCTTCGTAGGATTCTGTGTTGAATAACTCACTGTTCTCATAATGGATTTATATTCAATTCACACATTTCATAATTTTTAATACTTTCCAACATTTCCCCCTTTTTTACGATGCGTGAGTACTGTGGGGATCCGATAATAATTGTCCATTAAAATTTATTCATGCTTTTGTGAACTTTGTCATTATGTTTTAATAAGAATTTTAATCCTTTGACAACTTTTTAGCACAACATTATTCGAATACAATAAACGACAATAAGTTCAGCACAAATACTGTTTTACAAAAAAAAAAAAAAAAAAGCATAAATTTACAAAAACCACTCGCTATACCATCCTAGTCGCTGTAGACTAAGTGGGGGTTCATTTACCAGTTCAAAGTTCAAGATGCTGGTGTGTCTAACACCATCAAGTTTTCAAGTGAAATAACCATTTGAAATTATCGCTTTTGTCGTTATTGTACAACAACAACAACAACAACAACAACAATCAAAGTAGCAGAAGCGAAAACAGCAGCATTGCAAATACCAACGACATTTTCCCACATTTCATTCGTAAGTCTTTGCAAAGTCTTCACACACCATCATAACCTCCCTTTGACGAAAATAAGGCTTCACTGTTGAGGACATCTAAGTTTTTGTTGTTGCTACATGGTGAGCTTTGTTGGTGTAACAAACAGCTCCTGCTGTTGTTACTTCTTTTATGCCACTATACTATTACAAAGTGTTGTCCTTAAGCTCTCTTCATGAGCTTCACTCTAATTCCGAACACAAATAATTATTTAATTTATTCTCTCTGCTCTTTCAATGTTCGCCTTACTGTTGCGGGTACAACAAAATCAGCAGCAGTAGCACCTGCAACAACAATGCTATCTACAATGCTGCCATGAAATAATATTTACGTTAATATCATAAAAAAATGTATCGACATTGCTGGGTGAGAGCGAAGGAAAAATTGTGAATGAGGATGGTCTTATGAAAATGGGGGAAATTTTCCTTGTGGGGCAGTGGTAAAATTGAGTCTATCGAATTCAAAAAACATGCTAGTTGGCCTTTAATGAAATAGCATCACCATTAAAACTAATCACAGTTTTAACAAGTAAGGAAAGTCTAAAGTCGGGCGGGGCCGACTATATTATACCCTACACCACTTTGTAGATCTAAATTTTCGATACCATATCACATCCGCGTCAAATGTGTTGGACAGAATTTGATAGACTTCTACAAAATCTATAGACTCAAAATTTAAGTCGGCTAATGCACTAGGGTGGAACACAATGTTAGTAAAAAATATGGGAAACATTTAAATCTGAAGCAATTTAAAGGAAACTTCGCAAAAGTTTATTTATGATTTATCGCTCGATATATATGTATTAGAAGTTTAGGAAATTAGAAATATTTTACAACTTTTTGACTAAGCAGTGCGATTTTACAAGGAAATTGTTGGTATTTTGACCATTTTTGTCGAAATCAGAAAAATATATATATATATATGGGAGCTAAAACTAAATCTGAGCCGATTTCAACCAAATTTGGCACACATAGCTACAATGCTAATTCTACTCCCTGTGCCAAATTTCAACTAAATCGGAGTTAACAATTGGCCTCTGTGGTCATATGAGTGTAAATCGGGCGAAAACTATATATGGGAGCTATATCTAAATCAGAACCGATTTCAACCAAATTTGGCACGCATAGCTACAATGCTAATTCTACTCCCTGTGCAAAATTTCAATTAAATCGGAGTAAAAGATTGGCCACTGTGGTCATATGAGTGTAAATCGGTCGAACGATATATATGGGAACTATATCTAAATCTGAATCGATTTCAACCAAATTTGGCACGCATAGCTACAATGCTAAACCTACTCCCTGTGCAAAATTTCAACCAAATTGGGCCAAAACTCTGGCATTTAGGACCATATTAGTCCATATCGGGCGAAAGATATATGTATGGGAGCTATATCTAAATCTGAACCGATTTCAATCAAATTTTGTACACTTGACTATAATACTAATTGTACTCCTAGTGCAAAATTTCAACCAAATTGGAGTAAAACTTTGGCTTCTGGGACCGTATTAGTCCATATCGGGGGAAAGATATATATGAGAGCTATATCTAAATCTGAACCGATTTCTATAAAATTTGGCACACTTGACTATAGTACTAATTGTTCTTCTTGTGCAAAATTCTAAGCAAATTAGGGTAAAACTCTGGCTTCTGGGCCATATTGGGCGAAGTCCATATATGGGAGCTATATCTAAATCTGAACCGATTTCTTCGAAAATCAATAGGGTTCTATTCTGAGCCAAAACACATACTTGTGCCAAGTTTGAAGTCGATTGCACTAAAACTGCGCCTAGACTTTGATTACAAAAATGTGTTCACGGATCGACTCAGGAGCCCACCCTGAGCATTTTTGCCAAAGACACCATGTATCTATCTCGTCTCCTTCTGGGTGTTGCAAACATATGCACTTAACTTAACAGATTTGGCTGATAAGTCCCCGGTCTGACACATAGATTGAGTCGCTAGTATTAAATGCATATTTATTTTAATAGTACCAACCTTCAAATGATTCGTGTCAAAATTTGACGCCTGTAAGTCAATTAGTTTGTGGGATAGAGCGTCTTTTGTGAAGCAACTTTTGTTATTGTGAAAAAAAATGGAAAAAAAGAATTTCGCTTTTTGATAAAATACTATTTTCTGAAGAGAACAAAATACGGTGGAAGCAAAATCTGGGCTTTATAATGAGTTGCCGGACTCTGCCCCAGGGAAATCAACAATAATTGATTGGTATGCAAAATTTGAGCGTGGTGAAATGAGCACGGAGGACGGTGAACACAGTAGACGCCCAAAAGAGGTGGTTACCAGGGTTGGCCTGTTGCAAACTGTGACTTTTGCGACATACGTTTACGACGGTATAATACGTATGTCGCAAAAGTCGTAAACCTATTGTAGAAAACCTAATTTGGAATTAAGAAGAAATTGTGAATTATTTTTTATTTAATTTAGTGTTAAGCTCACCGAGAAAAGGTATGCAAAAACTGTTTTAATATGTATTTTATTCAAAACTCTACTAGATTTACATCTCTCATTCACAACTTCAAACTATTCTTGGTTTTTCGTGGTCCAAGCTTGTAGGCTGCATCAACGAATGACTAGCTACAATTTTGAAAAATTTTTAATTTGTATGGAAATTGACTCTAATAAGCCAAAAAAGTGATTTTTATAAATTTTCCCTAAACAGCAAGTTCACTTATATAAGACTTTAAGTAGTTTTCCTTCCTTCCAGTTTCTGCAGTAATTTGTTAAAGGTTAACTATGAGCGAGTACCGACCGTCACGTTTACTGCACCATCGAGTAGTTTATAGTAATTTGGCTTCGAGTTTCCAATTGAAATAACTATATTCTCAAGTTTTTTTTTTTTTTTAATTTCGTTAATAATTTTATGAACATTCCTGAGAATTGAAACTTCTTCGCATATATCATCATCTTGGATATCATTCGCTGTTCTTATCTGAAGGGTCTGAAGTATTTGGAGTTTGCGACGTTTGCTAACTTTTTCTACATTTACAACGTGTATATGACGTTTACAACTTTGCGACAGTCGCAAACCTTAAAATGTTTGATACAGACCATCTCTAGTGGTTACCGACGAAAACATCAAAAAAATCCACAAAATTATTTGAATGACCGTAAAATGAAGTTGATCGAGATAGCAGAGGCCTTAAAGATATCAAAGGAACGAGTTTGGTCATATCATTCATCAATATTTGGATATGCGGAAGCTCTGTGTCAAAATGGGTGCCGCGCGAGCTCACATTTTGACCAAAAACAACAACGTGTTGATGATTCTGAGCGGTATTTGCAGCTGTTAACTCGTAATACACCCGAAATCGCGGCAAAACGGCCCCATATGAAGAAGAAAAAAGTGTTGGTCCACCAAAACAACGCACCGTGCGCAACAAGTCATTGAGAACGATGGCAAAAATTCATGAATTGGGCTTCGAATTGCTTCCCCACCCACCGTATTCTCCAGATCTGGCCCCCAGCGACTTTTTCTTGTTCTCAGACCTCAAAAGGATACTCGCAGGGAAAAAATTTGGCTGCAATGGCAGAGCGTGATCGCCGAAACTTGAGGCCTCGTTTTGAGGCAAAACCGAAGGAGTACTACCAAAATGGTATCAAAAAATTGGAAGGTCGTTATAATCATTGTATCGCTCTTGAAGGGAAGTATGTTGAATAATAAAAACGAATTTTGACAAAAAAATGTGTTTTTCTTTGTTAGACCGGGGACTTATCAGCCAACCTGTTATAATACCCTGTTCCACAGTGTGGCGCAGGGTATAAATACGCCTGCATTGTGATGTAGCTCCAAATGTATGATAAACCTTTCCGAGATTGTAACATGTGACTTTATTTCTCATATTCAAGAAGGATCACTTTTTAATGTTCTAAAAATGCTGAAATTTTGAATACCGCGGTAATAAAACCTTTCGTCTTCTGACTCAATCCACGAATAGATCCAATTTTTTGGCTTTCTCATAAGAACGAAAACGCTGATCAGCCAGGTCCTTTGTCATGAATCGGAACAAGCGGTAATCGGAAGGAGCAATGTCTGGACTATATGGTGGATGGGTTTGTCAACATGTGGCCTAGCGTTTTATGGATTTGCCAATATGTGGGCCTAGTCGTTTATCGGCTGCAAAAACGGCTTTGTTTTTGGCTTTCAGAGATTACAGGAGGGGGGGATAAAAAACATTACTGGACGAATATTCTGTCCTAAACAGCGATAGATTTCCTCAGCAACGGACCGATCAAATCAGTAAATATGCAATCGCAAAACTCAATTCCTTGTCAACACTCTTTTTTCAACCAAACTTTTGCGCTACTATCCGTTAGTTTTGTGTTTTATTGTTATTGCCAAGAATCCTGCGATTTGTGAAAGGTAGTGTTGGTTTGTCGTTGTCAAAATCCCCTTGCAACGAAGTTCATAATCTCTGGCGATACCATTTTCTGTGGAAATTGGATCATAGTTACATTTTCAGTTACATGGGCCCTTGTCCTCCAATAACAGTCATTGTTGGTGAACAACCCTTTTGTTGTTTGACGGGGCGTATGTTTTTGATTACAGGGAATTTAAACTTTAAAATTGAAGTCATTTCAAGCCAAGTTACTGCTGTTGTGTTTCGAGGCAACACAAAAGTTTATTTTTCATATTTTCGACGAGGGGTTTAATTTTTAATAATCTCGTCGTTTCTATTATTGCCATTGTGGATGCTCCTTGTCGCCCAATGGAGGAGGGCCTCATTCTCATTCATTCATTTGGATTATATCCAGCTTCTGGGCCATTGTTTAAGGTGCCAGAGATGTTGTGGCTGTTGGTGCTACAGAGGCGTTGGCGTTGCAGAAAGCTCTGGGGGGGGGGCGGAGGGGGGGGGAAGTGTTGAAGTGAGGGTTATTAACTACATTTTCGTATATTCATTTGCCGTAAGTTGCATTTCGGGTAATTAAGTCAATTGAAGCAATTTTCAACGGAAGTTTGCGTAATATTTTCCAAGCACTCTCTATGTTTATGTTGTGTTTGGCTTGAAAGGGACTTTGGCTTGGGAGCTTTGTGGTGTCCTTTATTCATTTCAGCTAAGTCTCTATGCAGCTGAATATCCTTTTTAGCCTTCATTTGCCATTCGTTATAAATGAAGAGTGTAATTAAAATAATGTGCATATTTTTCCACATTCCCAGTTTCTATTGTTTTTTTCCACTTCTGTTAGGAAATGGCTCATTTTTCCCTGCCAATTGAAGGAAGCAAAAAAAAACAAATACTAGAAAGAGTCACATACATATTTTCCATTGTTTGACTAGCTTTTAGGTCATACTAAAGTGTAATGGTTGGTATGATTTGGTTTTGTTTTCTTTTAATTTTTGGGAGTTTCCATATTTTTTTTCTTGTCTGTCTTTTGTAATCTGAAATTAAGTTCACCATTGGGTGTCGTTTAGTTGGAAATGAAATTTTAGAAAATAAACACAAAACAAGATTGCAATGGATTAAAGTGAATTATAAATAAATATTAAGTTAGTTTGCTCTCAACGTTAGCAGAGATTTAATTAATGTGGAAGAGAGATTAAATGGAGCCCCACATATTTGAGGTTTGTTTGAACGAAGCCAAGACCTTATTCAGTAAATTTTGTACCAAGTACCTCATTTTTCTCATAAAACAGTTTACGTTTTTCTGTGAATAATAAGAAGATAAAACTCCCCTATTCGATGTTTTTTTGAATATGATTATTTTGGATATGATATCCAAAGAAACGACCAATGTTCTCTCTTTGAACTTTCATTGTTGAAACCGAATTTGTATTTAGAAGTAGATTTTTCAGTTTTGGCCATAATTAAATCATAATTAGTAGATTTTGCCCGATTTAGATTTTAATGATTATAAAAAGTCGGTTTCGAAAAGCGAATTTGAATTTGAAGACAACAAATAGTTGACTTCAACTTCTTACTCTAAAATGTAAAGGCAAATAAGTCAACTTGTGAAATATGGTGGCTTTCGCTACAATCTGTGAAGATTTTATAATCGGAATTTCAGTAAGCTAATCAAATTACCTAATTATTTTAGGTCAAAAGGTATTTTGAATAAACTCAGAATTCATAGAAATATATACGAAAATTCGCTTCTCGAAAAAACTGATCGATTGAAATTTCATATCTTTAATATTTATTTATTTTTTAGCTTTTGAGTGACTGTTGTTTTTTTTTACTAAACACATAAGGTGAAGGTACAATATATTAGTTCTGCGTGCAAATTTCCTTCACACCACATTAAAGGGTGATACGGTCAAAATTTGGTCAATATAAACTTGACGTATTTCTTTCAATTTTGCATTTAAAAAACCTGAACACCCCTCATTTTGAAGGTGTGTGTGTGTAGAATGTTGCTCCTATTTTGATTTTGGAATTCACTCTTCAGTTGTCAAAATGCCGTCCAAGCAAGAAGAGCAGCGTATCAAAATTTTGCTCGCGCATCGCGAAAATCCGAGCTACTCGCACGCAAAGCTGGCAAAATCGCTAAAAGTTGCCAAATCAACCGTTACAAATGTAATTAAAGTGTTTGGAAGAGTTGCCGGTAGTTTCAAGCGAAACCCTAACCTCTCTCTCCGAGATGCCGCAAATAAGCTGGGTGTATCGTCTACAACCTGTCTCTTATGCATCGACCAAAAAACGAGCCGATCTCTTATCTCTT
>PGFW01037587.1:0-10469 GCA_003123925.1 Haematobia irritans | reverse complement strand
CCGAGCCAAAGAAGCGGATATTTGAAGTAAGAATACATTTAAGACACAATTCTCTTTCAAATTTGAGTTTCGCGTATTTGGTGCTAGAAAACAAAATTGAATTTATTCGTTTTTGCAGCTTTTGCTTAATGATCTATCAAAGTCCTTTAAAAACGTGTTAACGACAACCTCAATTTCCAAATTCAGACTCGACTTCAAGTAGAAACTGTGCTATGATTCAAGTAAAAAACGTCTTTAAAATAAATTATGGAAAAATATAAAACATTATTTTGCTTTGTAGTCAAAATACTAAAAGTTAACAAACTTACAGAAGATTTCGTTAATTTGACAGAATTTTCGGAATTATCAAAGCCAAGTTGACCTTAGCCAAACTAATTGTCTTTCCTATAAAGATACCCAATTTAAGTCGAATCACTTAACTATAAGGACAAAACGATCTCATTAAAAAGTTTATCGATTTTTGGACCAAGAAAATTACTTTGTATCAGAGAAATACGTGTTCTATGCTAAACAAAATTCGCATTCGTATTTTAAGGAGATGAAATCTTTAGTCTCACGACAATATTTCTTTTTCATTGTATCCTTACGCTCGCCTAAAAGAAATGGTTATTTGCAATATAAATTAATTAATTAATTATTGGTAAATTAATCCTACATACAAAATTTTTTTCCTGATTCAATCACGAAATTAATTGATCCAATTAATTTTTTAATTGAAATGTCTTCAAACACAGAAATATTAGTATCAATTAAAAAATTAATTGATGTTATTATTTTGTGTGATTGATTTCAATTAAAAAATTTGTTGAATCATTTAAATTTTTAATTGAATATTTTTTAAAACTCAATTAAGATTTTAATTTGGAAACATTTTCGTGAATTTTTTCTTGTGTATAAAAAAGTAAAAATATAAAAAAATCAACTAACCCAGCAAGTTACCAAGTTTTTGCTGGCAAAAAAAGTGAATCAACAATAAATTAAACAAACTAAATGGCATTGCCCTTTAAATAATTACATGAACAAAAATAATAATAAATAAATAGTTAATTAAATAAAAAACGAAATTGAAACCCACCGATTTTATAGATTTTTGTGTAAATTATACCCCTATTTTATTCTACAAAAATATAAAATAAAAATATAAATAAAATAAATAAAATATATAAGTTTCTTTAAAATTAGGTTTTATGAGAATTTTAAAAACAATGTCTTCAAATTTCCAAATTATTGCTTTTTGTAGTTTGATTTATTAGAGAGATGAAAAGTTTGCATTTTGCGAGTTTGTAAAGCAGAATATAAAGTTAACCCAGCAAAAAGTCTATTACCAGTATCAAATAATTTTTTAATTGGATCAATTGGTTTTTTAATCGATTTTTTTATCAAAAATTTTTTCCAAATAATCAATTTTTAATCAAACTAAAAACACTAATGGTCATTTTCATGTAGCTCCGTTAGGCTTTAATTGCCAGTTAATAGAAAGTAAATTGCAAATATCTTTCCTCCGGTTAACTTTAACTGAAAAATTTGCAGGAGTTCCTAACAGACATATGGAATATATAGGCATGATGACAGATAAGTCTATAAAAAGGTTTAAAAGTTCGTTTGCTAACGTACACTCAAAAAAAAATGTTTACTTAGATTCAAAGATTTTGACCTTCCCTTAAGGATTTTGGTATTGATTCCGGGCCAAAGATGCAGCTTTGTTAAAATAAAGACATTTTTTACGGACCTACCTGGCTTTAAATCTAGGATCAATAAAATTAAAATTGGATACAGAATTCATTCATCGAATTTTTATTCTCTTTTTGCGATATATTAATAAAGGTATTTATGTACAAACAAATTCCAATTTAAAAATCCAAATTATGCAAGGTACTTCAAAATAAAAACAGTTTTCTTAATGGTGAAAAAAAAAAATTAAACCAAAGATGCAAATCCTTAAAATAAGTCTTGGCCTATATTTGAAGCGTTTTTATCTTAAATTTAAAAATTCAATATGTCAGTTGAGTTAAAGACGATTTCTTTAAATTAAAAATGTTTTTCTTTATTTTATGGCACTTCAAAGATTTACAACTTCAGCAGAGAGACTCAAAATTTCAAGATTTGTGTCCTAAATTTAATGGAAAAAAAATTTGAAGCAAGGATTATAAACTTTCTTTTAATTAAAATATCATTGTTTTAAAAAAATTTGTCCTTAACAATCTCGAGTCCTAAAATGTAAGTTGCATAATCTTCCATATTAGGTCAATATTTTTTTCAGTGTAGCACTAACGGAAGTTCATGACAATGGGGGTAAGTTAGTTAAGAAAGTAATTGAAAATAGTTTTGTTTTTAATTATAAAAATAAAACGGCTTTTACAATCAACATCAATTAAATTTTTAATTGAATCAATTAAAAAATGTATTTAAATTTGGTAATAAAATCAATTAGTCAGGTATTTTTTTATGTCCAATTAAAATCTATAAAATCTATCATTTTCGTGATTGAAAACATTTCAATTAAAAAATTAATTGAATCAATTAATTTTTGTGTGTAACTCTAAATATATAGGGAGCCACCGTGGTGCAATGGTTAGCATGCCCGCCTTGCATACACAAGGTCGTGGGTTCGATTCCAGCTTCGACCGAACACCAAAAAGTTTTTCAGCGGTGGATTACCCACCTCAAAAGCTGGTGACATTTCTGAGGGTTTCAAAGCTTCTCTAAGTCACTGCAATGTGGAACTCGGCTATAAAAAGGAAGTCCCTTGTCATTGAGCTTAATATGGAATCGGGCAGCACTCAGTGATAAGAGAGAAGTTCAGCAATGTGGTATGACAATGGACTGAATAGTCTAAGTGAGCCTGAAACATCGGGCTGCCACCTAACCTAAACTCTAATATATAGGCTTCCATGGGATGAAAATAGGTAAAAGTCCCAAAAATTTATGAAAATGTTCATTCTTTTTTGCGTTAGGTTAGTATAGTGAGCCGATATTTCAGGCGCACTCTAGAACATTCAGTCCCATTGTGATACCACAGTGTGTGAACTTCTCGCTTATCCTGAGAACTGCCCGAATTCTATGTTAACGCTCAAATGACAGGGACCCTTCTTTTTATAAGTCCGAGTCCGAATGGGTTCAATTTGCAGTGAAACACTTTAGAGAAAACTTTTTTTTTGGTGTGCCATAACAAGGGGGGCATGCTAACCATTGAGCTCTACGGTTGGATCTTGCAGTCGATCAATGAAAATGATATAAATTACGCAAATATTTGAATCTACGAATTAATTTTAAGGCAAATTTGAATTAAATTCGTTTTTTTTTTCTGCTTTTATGTACACCTACCACCTTAGGATGTGATAGGGGTATATTCATAAGTTTGTCAGTTCGTTTGTGAACACTGCGCAAATTTATGCGATTTCCCATCATATTATATAGGGTATATTAGCTTATTGTTAGGGAGAAATTCTAGAGACGTATATAAGGATGTCTCATCTGGCCAGTCTGTCTTGCGTTTGCAATGCAAAGCGCTGATCAGGCCTGCACAGGTTCTGTCTTTTGTCTGCACGCAGGCCAAGTTTGCAAGATGATGCTATATTGGTCCAGAGTTTGATATTAGCTCTCCATATTAAACCGATTTGGGGTCTTGGGCTGTATAGAAATCATATGTTTTTATCTCAATTGCCTGAAATTTTAAATCTATGAAGTATTTTGGACCGATAAAAAATCTACAGATGTTATAGATCAAGGTTATTTTAATCATTTTCTTGATTCCTCTAAAACTCCAAACAAAAACGTATCGTTGTTAATTTCCAGAATCTGATCTAGTCTTCATAGGTACGATATTTGTAAATTGTATCTTGGAAAGCGTACTTGTTGAACGATCTGCTTGGGAGAATAATTTGTCCTGTAACCCCGCTTACGACGAATAATATTCAAGGAATCTATTATATTTGATTTATGTTTGTGATTTTTAGATCGGTCCGGCGAACTTACTGCTGTATATACTTGTTACTTTATGTGGTATAAAGTATTTTAATTGCATATATATGCGACAACGTTAAAAAATTCTAAGTATAGATTCGAATTTATGTTAAAATGGTTGCTACTCTTGTCAAAGTAAAAAATATTTATAACGTTCAGCCACTACTGTGGTAGCAGGGTATAATAATTTTGTGCAGGTTTGTATGTAACGCCAAGAAGGAAAAGTTTGAAGACCCATCGTTTAGTATACCAATCGTCTTAGAAATAAATTCTGAGTCGATTTAGCGATGTCCGTCTGTCTGTCTGTCTGACTGTCCGTCTGTCTGTCCATGTATTTTTGTGCGCAAAATACAGGTAGCAGTTTAAGTCCGATCGTCCTCAATTTTGCATAGAGTGTTTTTTGGTACAAAGAGCAATGCGCTATTAATTTGAAAAATCGTTCAGATTTAAGATTATAGGCTGCATATATATTTTAATACCCGATATGGTTTATAATTGGCGTGCTTTATCAACCGATGTTCTTCAAATTCAGTACATCCGAAATTTTTTATGAGTCTATGAAAAACTGCAAAATATCAGCCAAATCGGTTCAGATTTAAGATCTATAGCTTTCATATTATCTTTCGTCGGCGATTTAGACTCCAGTATGACCACAGAGCCAAAAGTTTTTTACTAACCGATTTTCGTGAAATTTTCCATTAGAGAGAGAATTGACATTCTACCGTAATCTTGGTAAATCAATTGATAATCGGTTCAGATTTAGATATAGGCTCCCAATATATATCTTTCGTCCGATTTGGACATATATGGCCTCAAAAGCCAGAGTTTTGCCCTGACTTGCTTCAAATTTTGCACAAGGAGTACGTTTACTAGTATAAGTTGAGTGTGCCAAATTTGGTTGAAAATGGTTTAGATTTAGATATATCTCCCGTATATATCTTTCGCCCGATTTACACTCATATAACCACGGGGGCCAAAGATGTACTCCCATTTACGTGAAATTTTGCAGAGATTGCAAAATTATTATTCTAACTATTCAGTTCAAATTTAGTCAAAATCGGTTCAGATTATATATAGCTCCCATATAACGTACACCAAGAGTTGGGGAAATATGGTAGACTTGATTCATATTTTTAGATCCATTTTTCAATGGGATTTTTCCTACCAATTCGTCTGGATATTTTCCACAGAGAATATATTTAATATTATATTTAAGTGTGTCAAGTTTATTCTAATTTGGTTCAGTTTTAGATAAAGCCTCCATATATACGTCTTTCCGGTTTATACAAATAAAGCCAAATTCCCACACTTTACACAAAATCTGTGATGATTCCCCAATATCTTTGTCATATCCTACACACTCGTAAATGCCAGACTTTTCCACAAGAACGGTTGAGTTTAAATAAGGCTCAAGTCGCCAAATTTAAAATGTTACTCAGAATGTCCTATATCTCGTTTTTAATATGTAATTCGTAATCCCGTATCGAATACATATAATAGTACGCGTGATAAAATCATAAATGCTCTTTGTAAAATTGCATTTAAAAATTTCTCTCTGCTTCATATTTCCCAATTTTTTTAGCTAACATTGTGTTTCATTCCAGGGCGTAGCCGGATTCAATTTTAATTCTAAGATTTTGTAGAAGTACAAAAATGTCTCCATTATAAGTAATTTTATCCTGAAAATGCAAACCTTTATATAGCTCCCAGCAAGATTTGAAGTACTTGAGATGGTAACTACAAAAATGTTTGGTCATACATAGTGGTGAAGGGTATAATATAGTCGGCTCCCGACCGGAACTTTAGACTTTTACTTACTTGTTTTTTAAATTAAGTCTTGGAGACATCTCCTATTTTTGAACCAAAAAGCTACAATTTAAATTTTTCATTAATTTATAATAAGCTTTCATTAAATTTGAAAGAATTTTTCATGAATTAATTAAAAGGCAAGTTGACCTCTCATTCCAAAAGTTTAATTTTTTATTATAAGTTCGTTCAAACTGGGCCGCAGATTTTGAAGCTTAACAACGAAATTTCTGGCTTAGTGGCAAATGACCAGAAATAGGAAATGAATTCGCTGTAAATATTTTTGCGGAGGAAAAAACCTCCACAAAATTTTTGTCAAGTCTTTTTTATATTTTTTAATATATAAAAAAATAATTACTTTAGGCTCGTTTTAAAATTTGCTACCGAATGTTCTTCTATGAAGTATTTTCTAACTCTGCTTAATTTTTCATATTTCGCCTCACTGTATATCATGGTGTGTCTGTTAGTGTTTCTGCTACTGCTATTGCTTTTGTTGTTATTATTTTGTTTGAGAACTGAAACTGAAGCTCCTTAAAAAGTTATTTGTATTTGACAACATTGAGACGATAATTTAACCACTTGTTCCACACATAAAAACAAAAGCTTATGACTACTATGGCTGTCATGGACGTCAATTGCTCGCTCAGAATATTTTGCCTGGCTTCTTTGCCTCTTTGTTCGCAGCTGCCAGGCTCGTCCAGCATTTGTCGTCCTGTGATGAGGTGAATTGGGGTTGTTTACCGCAAAATGAAAATGATTGTGCCGGTTGTGCCTAACTGTTGTCAGGTGTAGCCACCATAACGCGCTAAGTACTTTACCCAGAAGCATTTCCATTTCTTCGGGTAGTTTTCATTTTTATCCTCCCTATCACTTGACAGTGGCTGGGAAAAATTGCTGTTGCCGCACGTCCACAGTTTACTATGATATTTCTCGTGTTTTACCAGTGCCAGTGATTCCGAGTCATCGATTTGGGTTTTTAACCATGTGCTCCAAGCCTTGTGAGAACGTGTTTTGGTTTTTGATAACTGTGAAAAAACGTAGACGTAACAGAAGTCCCCAGGCACTATGAATAAACCTAGCATGGCTTCTTGGTCGGTGGGTGGGTGGGTGGTTGGTTTGTGTTGCCGCCAGCCAACTTTGCCATAGGTGGCTTTGGCTTTTGTATTTGGGCAGCATCTGAAACGAATGAAAATTCTAATATGAACATTAACTTTAAATAAGTTAATGGTTTTTTTCGGATAACAAGGGTGTAAAACTAGTGTGCTCTATTCTATCAGGCCAAGGGATGAGAGAGGGACCAACGACAATGACATGGGAAGGGGCCAAACCAAAAAACAAAGAAAAAAAAAAACAAAACTCACTTGAGAAATTTATAGTCCTTGTTGCAATGGGTAGGGAGAAAGAGTTTATTTGTGTTTACTGTCAGAAGTCCCCGAAAACCCCTCCATACGTGTAATATTAGATAGCATGAAATGGAAAAATGGCCATAATAATTTTAATATTTTATTACCGATGGATTGATGAGATTTTTCTTACTGGCGTATAACGTTCAGTTGAGTTTTCCAAGAAACTATTGACAAAAAAATATATATTTTGTGGATTATATTGTTTTTGTAGTAACAAATAATATTGCATTTTGGATTGGGCCATGATAATTTTCAAAACAAAAGGACTGACTCAGGTGTTTGATATCTATCGTGAATGTAACATATGTGGCTAGAGACCACCACAAAAATTACTTGAACATTTTTTACGCGACTTTAAGTTCGATGTAATATTATAGGGGCCTGCCGAAATTTCATTTAATCGATGGCAAAAAAATTCGACAAAAAATTTTATATTTTTTCAACACATCTCAAAATCCACAGTAGGAAAAAACCTTAACAGGTGGCTGATATGTATGCAAACCAACCTTTAGAATTTTATAATTTCTAAACAGATTTAATTCCAAGTGGTAAGAACAGCAGAAATGATCCGAATAAGAAGGCCAGTTTTGATCGAAAAGCCGGCAAGTGGATGCAAAAAATAGTTGGTACTAAAGCCGTTGAAGTTCCATAAAGTGGCAAGAGTCACGGATCACAATAAAGTAGATTTAAAAATAGCCCAAGGAGTTGATTCGCTAGCACGAGAGTGTCCAAGTGCCGGAAAGTGGTTTCTTCGATAAGAAAGATCTTCCAAAATATCGATCGGGTTTACGTGCCAAAGGGGTCAGTTGAAAATGTACACCGTAGAATTGGCCACAATTCTTGCGTGAGTGTGCAATGTGAGTCAGTGTTCCAGGTTGTTTTTGAACCTTCTCCCAAATATTAAATAACAAACCCAAATTGGTATAATTTTTTTCAAACCCCCCAAAAAATGTTACGAAATAAGTACAAAAATGGGTTTTTCCCAAATTTTGTAAAAAAAACTCCTGAAAATTAATAACACTTCAAAAATACAATAAGTACATTATGCAATTTAAAAAAGAAGGTAAAACAAAAATAATTCCAATGTATAAATGTTTTGAAATCAAATTACGTAAAAACAATTCGGTTTATAAAATGGAAAATAAATATAAAATGCATTTATTATTCGCCGAAAGAATAAAAAAAATTCTAAATTCTCTGCAGTAGCAGTGTACAAATTATTACAACCCAGCAAAAAAGCTTCGCCACAAAATAGTGAAAATGTTCTTTTTGATCCGAAAGTGGTGCACCAATTGCGCAGGACAACCTCAATTTCCAAATTCAGACTCGACTTCAAGTAGAAACTGTGCTATGATTCAAGTAAAAAACGTCTTTAAAATAAATTATGGAAAAATATAAAACATTATTTTGCTTTGTAGTCAAAATACTAAAAGTTAACAAACTTACAGAAGATTTCGTTAATTTGACAGAATTTTCGGAATTATCAAAGCCAAGTTGACCTTAGCCAAACTAATTGTCTTTCCTATAAAGATAGCCAACTTTAAAGTCGAATCAACTTAACTATAAGGACAAAACGATCTCATTAAAAAGTTTATCGATTTTGGACCAAGAAAATTACTTTGTATCAGAGAAATACGTGTTCTTATGCTAAACAATTCGAAATTCGATTCGTATTTAAGGAGATGAAATCTTAAGTCCTCACGACAATATTTCTTTTTTCATTGTTCCTTACGCTCGCCTAAAAAGAAATGGTTATTTGCATATAAATTAATTAATTAATTATTGGTAAATTAATCCTACATACAAAATTTTTTCCTGATTCAATCACGAAATTAAATTGATCAATTAATTTTAATTGAAATGTCTTCAAACACAGAAAATATTAGTATCAATTAAACAAATTAATTATGTTATTATTTTGTGTGATTTGATTTCAATTAAAAAATTTGTTGAATCATTTAAATTTTTAATTGAATATTTTTTAAAACTCAATTAAGATTTTAATTTGGAAACATTTTCGTGAATTTTTTTTCTGTGTATAAAAAAGTAAAAATATAAAAAAATCAACTAACCCAGCAAGTTACCAAGTTTTTGCTGGCAAAAAAAGTGAATCAACAATAAATTAAACAAACTAAATGGCATTGCCTTTAAATAATTACATGAACAAAAATAATAATAAATAAATTAGTTAATTAAATAAAAAACGAAATTGAACCCACCGATTTTATAGATTTTTGTGTAAATTATACCCCCTATTTTATTCTACAAAATATAAATAAAAATATAAATAAATAAATAAAATATATAAGTTTCTTTAAAATTAGGTTTTATGAAGAATTTTAAAAACAATGTCTTCAAATTTCCAATTATTGCTTTTTGTAGTTTGATTTATTAGAGAGATGAAAAGTTTGCATTTTGCGAGTTTGTAAAGCAGAATATAAGTTAACCCAGCAAAAAGTCTATTACCAGTATCAAATAATTTTTTAATTGGATCAATTGGTTTTTTAATCGATTTTTTTATCAAAAATTTTTTCCAAATAATCAATTTTTAATCAAACTAAAAACACTAATGGTCATTTTCATGTAGCTCCGTTAGGCTTTAATTGCCAGTTAATAGAAAGTAAATTGCAAATATCTTTCCTCCGGTTAACTTTAACTGAAAAATTTTGAGGAGTTCTAACAAGAACATATGGAATATATAGGCATGATGACAGATAAGTCTATAAAAGAGGTTTAAAAGTTCGTTTGCCTAACGTACACTCAAAAAAAAATGTTTTACTTAGATTTCAAAGATTTTGACCTTCCCTTTAAGGATTTTGTATTGATTCCGGCCAAAGATGCAGCTTTTGTTAAAATAAAGACATTTTTTACGGACCTACCTGGCTTTAAATCTAGGATCAATAAAATTAAAATTGGATACAGAATTCATTCATCGAATTTTTATTCTCTTTTTGCGATATATTAATAAAGGTATTTATGTACAGAACAAATTTCCAATTTAAAAATTCCAAATTATGCAAGGTACTTCAAAATAAACAGTTTTCTTAATGGTGAAAAAAAAAAATTAAACCAAAGGATGCAAATCCTTAAAATAAGTCTTGGCCTATATTTGAAGCGTTTTTTATATAAATTTAAAAATTCAATATGTCAGTTGAGTTAAAGAGATTTCTTTTAAATAAAAATGTTTTTCTTTATTTTTATGGCACTTCAAAGATTTACAACTTACAAGCAGAAGAGACCTCAAAATTTCAGATTTGTGTCCTAAATTTAATGAAAAAAAATTTTGAAAGCAAG
>PGFW01037578.1:0-10898 GCA_003123925.1 Haematobia irritans | reverse complement strand
CGGTGGCGGTATAAATTGCTTCAAATTATGCATATTAACGTGTGTAGCTTGCCATATAGTATAATCTTTTGTTTTTGGTGAGAATAGCTTTTTATTCCATCCACTAAGAAGTGTTCAAGTTGGAAATATACATCACCTTTTATAGGGTTGTGAATTTTCTTTATGATAAATTCTGAGCATTAGATCATACTGCCAAAAAAAGATTGCCGCTATTTGTGCTCACAATCACAAGATTTCGAGGCGTAGAAATCCAATTACTTGGATTGACAAAAACTCTTGGCATAGTAAGAAATAATAGTTGCATTTTACTCCTTCTGTTAAAACAAGGAATTTAATTTGTCACGAGAAAAAAACAATAGGAATACGATTTCCCTAATACTGTTCTTGTAGGCCCATTGAGCTTCAAATGTCTTTCTCCCCATTAACAATAACTTGTTTGTCAGTCACCTGACGAAAATGATCTAACTCACTTGGATAATGCCAGGGCAATCTATTATTTATTCCAATTACCCCCTTGGGATCAACAGCCATAATTCCGATAACTATCATCCCTGTGTAAAGCTCTAGCCTTGAGCTTACAAAAGAAATCGCATGTGAATCACGCACATTATGCACTCGAAGGGGAAATCAAACCTTTGTGTTGCAATGCAGATGCATAAAGCAATTGTTTCTAAATCTCGTTAAAAGACAGGTTTCTGTATGAAAAAGAAGAAATAAAATGACTTTTTCTAGAATGGACCATACCAGAACTTTGAAAAGCCAGAAATTTTGCTAAACGTTTCTATACTGCGTTAAGAAATCTGGATATTCTGCGTACATTAGATTTGCCAAAACCAGTACCAGGATCAATTAATGATCGAGCTTTGATCAAAACCTTAGGGCCCAAGCTAACCTGCTTAATGCTCTTTTCTGCCCCCAATTATTTATGGTATCAATTGGATGCAATGTCACTTGGCTGATAATGTTGTCACTATGTGGTGGTATGGCAGCAGTGAAATGCCATCAATAACGATACTACATCACTGCTAGCAATCGCTTTTTAAGGTATTATCATCTAGAATCTCCCTTCTGAATCGTGTTACCCAGGCAATGTTTAGTTGTTCCAAAAACAATTTAAAATAACGTCTGACCAGAAGCTATCAAATGCTGGACTTTTAATGTCACCAACTTTCATGATATTGGATTAAGGTCATCAAGCACTGGTTTTAAGCGCCATGCATTACTCTGCTTTTGGATTTGTATTGAGATTCCCAGGTGCTTGTTGATTGTAGCACAAGTTTCAAAACTATGCTTGCACCCAGCTGATAACAGCCGGCTTAAGGTTGCTCTGCCTTTGGTTGCTTGATCTGCATCATAATAAAGACCACCATCTGAAAATGAGATCAGGAGAGTAATATTGACAATACCTACAAGCTTCTGGTGAAAGCGTAAACTCCCTTAAAAAAAGGCAATTCCTTAATGTTAGGGTTAACAGTACCAAACGTTTTGTTAACTACTGCCATAGGGTTCAGCATTGTCATCAAGTGAAGCAAAAATGGTCTGTTTATCAATTCTGGGTGAGGAATCTTAAGGTAGGGTGTATCAAGTGTCAGGTCATCCCATAACAAAATATCCAAATCAATAACGCGAGGTGCCCATTTTTCATAGACCTGCAGACGGCCAATGTCACATTCAATTTGTTTTAAAGGCACCCTTTTAAAGCTCTTCAGGAGGAAGCAAGGAACAACTTCCATACACAACCATATTTAGAAATGGCCTGTCCCACCCAGGTGAAGCATCATTTGGGTAAAATAGCCTTAGTTTCCAGAATAATTGAAGATTTTAAATTTTTAAAATAGCGTTCCTGCAGTAACTGAGCAGCCTTTTGTAAATGGAAAAGCGATTCCCCATATTTGAGCCAATAGAAATGTAAATATTCTTGCAACGCAATTACGATAAGTATAAGAAAACATCCTCCATTTGCACACTGGCGGACAGGTAGTGTGGCAACTTTGTGAATAGTTACGCCTATAGAAGAAATAATAAGCTTTTTTTGCATCACAAGGTTATTAATGGTCCTGTATATATCATGAGTTAAATGCTCGATTAAGTTGAATTGCTTGCTTTGAACGAGAGATTGAATACTCTGAACTACCTCCAAGTAGCATATAGTATCCTCAAGCCGGTCAGTTGTAAGTCCTAAAGGGGGGGATTTAAAGGTAAAACATCAATATTAACACTAACTAATTGAGAATGATACTTCTCTTCTGCACTATAGCCTACAAGAACCCAAAGCCGTAAGTCGATTATAAGAAGATTTACATTGCACGACATTGCTATTCCACATCACTGAGTTTAAGCTACTTACAACTACTAACACACGCTAGGCATTCATCATTCCATCAAATGAAAAACCCCACAAGAAGGCCTTGCCTCCCTTGGCACCCATGCATAACTTTATCTTGCTCTATTTTCATCTTATTCTTCGAATTAAGTTTGCCCACATTTCCTCAGAATGCCATTCATCAGCATGCAATCCGATGGACCGGTTAAAAAAATTGAAGAGAACGCCTCCATCACTTACTTGAATAGTCGTTTTTTTAAACCTTCAATTTTTAGACTTTGGAAACCTCTGGAGTTTGACGTTCGTAGCGCGTACAAGGCTCCAAGACCTGCCGCAAAACCTGATCTTACAATATCAAAGTAACCATCAACTAACTCCTGTGTCTCTTTAATCTGTGCACTTTCACGAAGATCAGATCGCGCAACGCCAAGGCCCTTTCAGCAAAACGTCTGCCATAATTCTTGGAATGCATTTTCATTCACCTTGTTCCTTCTTCTATTTAAATTACCAAGTAAAACCTGTTCGCATTTCTAAGTATCTGGCGCACAAAAAATGTATTACCACTGAATGTAACGAAGGAAACGCAGCAAACGTGGGTGATAATTATTCTTTAGACATAGGTTTGTAAAGCTTAGCAAGCTAAGCTTCCGTGTATTCCAATGACTGGTAAAATGGATGATTTTGTAAGTGGCAATTCATCTAACTTGTTATTTAGAGACTTAGTAAATTCCATCATTTCCCCCATTACATTAATATATAGTTCATATACTATAGTTTTCTCATTGTTACGATCATGCTAAGATCAATACAATGGTGGGATTGGTAGGACTCGAACCTACGGCCAATTCGTTATGAGCGAACTGCTCTAACCGACTGAGCTACAATCCCTTTTATCAATATTTATAATACACACAAAAGCAAATTTGTCTATTAGCTTATTTCACTATCAAACCCAACTTGACAAATCATTTGTTGCACCAATTTTGCGTGCAATTTCCTTGCCATCTTGAAATATGAATTTAAAGTGGGTATAGATTGCACTCCATACTTACTTGGCACTTCAGTCCCTTCATCTATGTCGAATTTGCAGATCTTAATCTTGCCTTTTCTATCCTTAGCCAATTGTTCTATACGTGGCATTAGACTTTTGCATGGCTCCACCACCATTGGCGCCCAAAATTCTACAGCACGAACCTTTATAGTTCAGTGATCTTCAGATTTTGAAATTTTGATCATATTACCGATTGCTTAATATCATCCACTCATAAAATAACCTAAATTTTTTAGTAAAAATATAGCCGTATCTATTAGCAGTTAATCAACTAAATTCTTACCGCAGAGCTTGAAAAATTGCCCTAAAGTGTTTTGCACAAACAAAAAACTTCTATTACATCTGGGGGTTAAAGATATCCACGTTTTCCCAACCCATTAAGTCTAACTCAATACGAGTAGGAAGAAATTCAAAGCACTTTTGGGCCAATTCTTTTCTATTTTCACGTTCCAGCATTAAGTCTAGCTTTTCCTTTATCCTGTGGAGATACAAAACATCAGATGCAGCATAACTTTTTTGTTTGTCTGTTAAATTTTCATTTCCCCAATCAGAAGATTGCTGCTGCTTAATTTAGTTTGTATCAAAGCAGCTCTAAGCACAACTCTTTTTAAAGCTATTGATTTATCTGTGTAACGTGCGCCAGCTTAAACGGTTGAAGCGTATCTTTGTGCAAAGCACGGAAGTGCCCAAGTTCCAAGCTTAATAACGTATTATGCTCACATTCAAATTCGCGCGAAGTGAAATATTTTTAGTTATATTTTTATCCCTCTAATATTTTTCTCAAATTTGTGCGCCTGTATTATCGTTCTTGAGTTGAAACTAAGTGAGCGTTGCCATCATTAAAAGAGGAGGCTGGCCAGCAAGGTCATAATCTATCTCTGCCCCTATGAAAGTAGAACCCCCATTTGCCTCGGCTATTCACACAGCATATAGCACCTTACGATCATACTGGTATTGGAACTAGCTGCCGTCAAGTCGTCTTTATATAAAAAAATAATTCCCCATTTAAAGCTTTGTGAATTAATTAAAAACTTATAGATAATCAAAAATGCAGAGCCCTTAAGTATACGAAAAGATTCATAGAAGGGAAAACCACGCAAATTTAATGGGCCTTCTCACATTTATTTCATGTACACGGAGGGTTTACAAATTCGCTGTATATTGCCTATAATTAAGCTAAAATTTAGGTTAATTAATTGCGGGAGTAGCCTTCAGTTGGTAGAGCGCTAACCTTTGCCAAGGTTGAGGTTCGAGGGTTCGATAACCCTTCTCCGCTTCTTTGTTTCAAATATTTTCATTTTCAAAAAATCCCTGACAAAACTCCGCTAGCCCCCTTATCATGAAAAGGAAGCTATTGTATTTGCTTTCGCCAATCTGCAGATTAAAAGGTAAGGATTACTTAATGTATCGGCGTCTTATGTTCAATTTTTTGCAGTATATAGATACTGTATGTCTTTACAAAACTTCATCTACATCTAGATTTTTATCTAAATAAGCTGAACGCGCTTATAAAGCGTTACAAGACATCAAAAAATGGCCCAATACTCGACAGAGATAGTAAAAGACTAGCTAACTCGGGGATTCTTTGTCTTTTTTTCTGCTTAGTAAATTTCTTAAACATTTGCAGCGTAGGTTAGTTGCAATTAAAAGCAGCTGAATCTTCGCTTGGTTCAAGAGTTTTAAAAACATTAAAAAACGCCAATGATTTTAAAGCGGATAATACCACGGGGCTTCTTTTGCCTTTTTTTTTTTTTCGTTCGGTAAATTTTCTTAATTTTATGCTAAACGGACGAGACGTCATCCGCCCTACTTGTTTAGCGGTGGATCTCTTGTTAGCGGCTGACGATACGCGAATGATATCGCGTATGACGTATGGACTGCTTCATTCCAGCGCGTGACGCTGGAATCCAGTGTCTTATTTTACCTCGCGTGTAAAGTTAAGTTTCCTGGCATCCCAGCTGGGCTTTGTTGCAATCGCTCAATGTTGAAAAAGAGACTGGCAGTTACTGCTTCATTATAATAGCCATTTAACTGTTGAAGAAAAAATATGCCACAAAAAATGAGAGTCAGTAACTGCCATGAATATAACAAATTTCTCCAAGAAAGAGGAAGCATTTTTTGTTATATCAATGACGCCATAGAAAATTGGTACGAGAATTGTCCAAAAATTGCAGGCGGGCGGCAACTATTATTTATTAGTGATAAAGTTTGTGATTTGCGTGCATATAATCGTCAGTTTCTTTAGGAATTGGTTTAAGGACAAACAGTCGGCCGTTTATAAAAAGGGCTATTTTGCCAACAAATAGGAAGAGATTTTGCGCAGTTATTCAGCTAGTTCACAAGCATCAAGTAACGTTTAAGGAAACTTAATTATTAAGGATAAATGATGCAGAATTGATAAAAATATTTTAGCTCTTTTTCATAAAATGTCCGGATGTGATAGGATAAGCGGTACGATGATTTGTGATAAGGGAGGTTGAATTGCCAGCCAGCATATAGTTTATGATTAAGAAAAAAAAGCAATGGAGAAGCGCTAGACGAAGGCAGAAAGCAGAGAACACAGCTTTGGCAGCAAGAATTTAAGATTGGCACGAACTATTTATGGGAGGTTGGCAGCAAAGAAGAAAAGAAACAGGAGACTTTCATCAAAAAAAAACTTGTAAATGGGGTTACGCAATCACAAAAATTTACCGACATGGATTACCTTGCCAAATTTTGCCAGGAGAACACGGATAGGAAAGACTCTATCGGAAATGTCTAAACTTATGGTAACAACGTTAGTATACCAAACGATTATCGAGCCCTTAAAAAAATTGCATTTACGCGCAAAAGAATATGGATACAAGGGAAAAGAAAACGGAAGAAAAACGTGCTGGAATTTTTTGAAAATTATAGCGACAAAAGAACCTAAAAACTTAGTGTATATAGATGAGTCTGGCATTGATAACACCGAACTACGGATATGCCGAAAGGACAGCGGTTTTATGCCTTGTAATAAAATTGGAAGAAAACTCAACGAATCAGTATGGTTGCAGCTTTAGTGGAAGAAAGATAGTTGTTCGTTAACCTCTTGACAGGGCCACTTGTAATAATGCGATGTGTTCTAATGGTATGCGGGATTGAGCAATTTATTGACACCGATCTTGGAACCTGGAACAGCACTGACCGCTTACCCAGAAAAAGTTGGAGATGAATAAGAAAGGAGTTATTTTTGGGTAAAAGTAAAATTTTGAGGATTAGAAATGGCCCAAGAGAATATACGGGCCAGAATTCAGAATTGGAATGCTGTTATAAGCTGCAATATGAACAAAAGAAAGGTAGGTCAACCAGTTGCAAAAGCTAGCAAGAATCTAGGAATAAGCGGCATAGTGCTCATTTAGGGAATAATGGTTATTTTGAAAGGAAATATTTAACGAAAAAAGTTCAGCGGCAAATGATTCCAGGTAGAGGTAACATGGCTCCTTACGACCAAAGAGAGCGTTTGATTTACAAAGCTTTGTTGAAGTAGTAACAAGGACAAGAGACATTTTAAAAAAAAGGCCCTGGCCAGTCTTAAAAGTGGAGTAAAATATTTATTTTTAGTATAGTAACTTGCTAAGTAAAGTACATGGAATTATGTAAGGATTTTCTTGCTAGTCGGCTACTATAGTGGACCACAAGAAAAACTAAGCAGTACGAGAATCAGCAAATAAACTGAGCTACTCGCAGCTATCAAACAATATATTTCAAGTTTCTAATTGTAAGATATGGAGCTCTAAAATCTCATGCCTGTAATATGAAGGCTTTGGGCTAAAAAGTTGCAACTTAAAAACAGGATGCAAAGTATTATTGGCCAGAAAAATGGTATTCAGGCTATATTGAGAAGAAATTTTCCAAATTTTAAGAAACAACAAACGGCAAGTAGCTTCCCAATATATTTAGACCAAAACTTTATTGTCTGATCTCAACCCAAATAAAGTATGGATTACTTTATATAAAAACCAAAGAAGGATGGCTATTATTTGGCAAACAATAATCGATTCTATATTTCACGCATGAGTAGTTTATGACAGTTTCAACTAATATAAACAATCTGGTTTTATGGACCTTTTATTAATGCGCCGTTTAACAAGCGTAAACCTGCCCAAAAATCACTATTTACATAGTGATCAAGGTTCGACAACTTTTACTTCGCATGCTGTGCGTGGTCGAGATTTTGACTCGGGGTTCTTGCGGCCGACTGTGAAGGCTGGCCGTCATCGCTCCTCGTTCTCAGTCTCTCCCTGGGGGCAGATCGTTCGACCTCCTGTCTTGCTCTTTCTCCTCTAAGCCTCTTTTTGTTTAGTTTATTGATCGATGAAAATATTCTTTATCCATAAAAAACATAGCATGAGTCTATAAAGGTGTTGTTACCGACCAATTCTTGTTGTGCGCAAATGCTTCTTTAGGCTCATTTGAAAGAGAAATACTTATTTTGATACTTCACAACACTCTGACTCAACAAACTTTTAGCAACTGCAATATATTGAATACATAGAAATTTTTTATTAACAAAACAACGTCGACTATTTAACTATTGCATTCCTGAGCATTTTGATTCATCATTCTCTTTGTGAAAAACATTCCAAACTTTCTCTCCACTTTTTCTGGGTAAGGTCAGTCAGCTACTTGGATGACAGGGGAGGGAGGTGCTACCCTGACAATCGTCATCCCGCTACGTGTTAGCGGGATCTAGAGATACCGCGAATGAATCGCGGTATGACGGTCTGCAGCGGTATGACGTAGGGCTGCACTAGCTATATCATGCATTTTATTAACCGACACTATAAACAATATCCTTACAATTATGAGGATTTAACAACAACTTGCTCAAGCGCGTTTAAGACTTGCTGCGTTTAGGTCTTTACTTGTGATATTTCCCCAAGAAACATTTTGTTTCTTTCTCGTTTTATTTTCCTCAATAAATTTTGCCCATTAACATCTTTTAGGGGATTCAATTCATCTTTTCTTCAGAAAAATATATAAGGTTAGTGCAATTGTTTGCTATAATAATTGCACGCCAGACATATAATTGATAATGCAAGTATACAGAACCTTATACAGTAATGAATAATCCTATGTTTATTAGTCCAAAGGGTTTTGCGTAAAATTTATTGTACGCTTGATTAACACCGCCTTCCGGCATATAGCCATAAGGAAGCGCAGTATATTTGCCAGCAACTTACACCAGTAACATAATGCCAAGTTCAAATATTGGGTCTGTCGTTAAATTTACTGATTTCTATTTTATTAGTTTCTACTAACTATAGTACTTCCAAAGTGAAAATTGTCATTAAAAGGTATAATAAAAGCTATTTGAGTTATAATGGCGGTAATATAGTGTGGATTTAAGGGAAAGGGCAGTATCGATGAATTAGAAAAAGGGAAGTCAAAGGTTGAGGTGGCAGAGCTTTTGGAGATAGGAATAGCAACTCTGTACCGCTGGTTAAGAAAGAAATATACAAAAAATGCCGCTTTGGTGAAAGCCTAAGGCCATCGAAAAACGGCAGCTTTATTCGAAAAATAGACCCAAAAATACTCGAAGAATATGTTAAAAAGAATCCAGATCATACGCTGGCAGAGATGAAACAAAATCTTGGATTTGGAATAAATTCAATTTGGTATAGGCTGAAACAGCTAAGAATTACTTTAAAAAAAAGTTACACTATATCAAGAGCGCAATCAAGAAGATAGGCCAGCCGATTTACGATAAAATCTCTCAAAAAATAGATCCATTCCAGACATCTTATATATAGATTTGAAGCGAGGAAGTTTGATAATAGGTTATACCGAGAGTATGGACGTGCTCCAATAGGAAAGAAAATTTATGCAGATATTCCAGGAAGAAAACGAGAGAGAATCAGTATAATAGGGCGGCCGTTTGGATTGGAAAGAGATTTATTGCACCAATGACTTTCAAAGGTGGGTGTGACAAAGAGGTATTCAATACATGGTTAGAGAAGATGTTATTACCTAAATTGCCACATGGTACTACAATAGTTATGGACAATGCCACATTCCATAAAACTCCCAAAACAAAGGAGTTAATAGATAATGCTAGATGCCGTTTGCTCTATCTACCAACATATTCACCAGATTTGAACCCTATAGAGCATTGTTGGAATACCTATCAAAAAAGCCGCCTCAGGGACCTTTAATGCACCTAAAATATATTACAGGACTTACAACTTCTTGCGTATGGTAATACCATAATGGAAATTTATCATTCATTTAGAAAATACTATTACTTTTTCTGTCAATGTTAATGAAGCTTCTTTTAGCTTCCCAAGGCATTAACGTACAAAATTTGAATGAGCTGCCATTGCCTATATTCCAGTCTATCTTACACGATTTCTATAAGCTTATCTTTTGGCTGCGTGCCTCCAACACCTCAGCTAAAAATTTTATCCGCATCTTTTTTTGAATGGGAATGTTCTTCGTATCCTATAAGATTGCCTTTGTTGCAAAAAAATATTGGACTCTATTAAGCAAGTGCAGTGCAACAGGCGAATCATAACACCAGTTCACTATGGCGGGAGGTATAGTGATACTATTTGCGGTGAATTAGTGATTCAGGCATGATATATTGCTAGAATAAGACCCTGCCAAATAAATATTTTCTTATATATATCCCTGTGTATAAATCTATATAACGGAGCATCCCAATAGTGGACCAGAACGACAAACTGAATTCAGAATAGAAGAGGTGCTCGAAGCTTTTTGATAAACCACAGATAACTATATCAAAGCATAAACACATATAATGGCAGAGCGACAACAGGGAGATCCACTGGACCCCGGAACGAATTGAGATGCCACAAACTATCATCAACAATGCATCCT
The DNA here is from genome assembly GCA_003123925.1 of Haematobia irritans. Taxonomy (NCBI): domain Eukaryota; kingdom Metazoa; phylum Arthropoda; class Insecta; order Diptera; family Muscidae; genus Haematobia; species Haematobia irritans. The sequence continues at coordinate 663 of PGFW01037578.1, read as the reverse complement.
AACAAAAATTTTGATCCGAACCGAAACTACTTGAAGTTTAATAGTAATCGTTAACTTTTCGAATCAGACAAAGAAGAAAATCGCATATCGTTGTTTCTGAAGCCAACGAAAACATACCAATATTTGGCTTAGAAGTTTAACAGGATTTCATCAGCAGTGTCCAAAAAGCCACCAAAGAGTTGGGTCCTTAAGTAAGTTTAATGATTTGATATTTACAGGTAAGCAAGTCAAAATCACTAGAACGAAAATAAAGAATTTCTCTGATTAAATCTAAACACTACCTTGTCAACTGTGATTTTGTTCTACATATCTTTTCTGTTTGTGGTCTGAAGTACCAGTTCGTCTAATCGTAACCCATACCTTCCAGTTGTTGTTCTCTAGTGTATGCCACTATTCTGGCTATTTATTGTGGACATTATTTCGTTCTGGAGCGGAAGATAAAATACATCCTTGTTTACCGCTGTGTTGAAATGTTCGCTCACTTACCATAATGTGAGACTTGCATGTTACAATCGTCATACTGGGCTTTGTTAAAATTGATTATCTTCTGATCTTAAGCTAAACATAGAATCGGGCAGCACTCATTGTAAATTTTAGTAAGCCTAAAATGACGAGCCGTCTTAAGGCAACGTTAGCTGAAATGGTCAGGACTTAAGTTTACCG
>PGFW01037574.1:12485-24857 GCA_003123925.1 Haematobia irritans | reverse complement strand
GGTTCTATCGACTCAAAGGACCCACCTGAGCATTTTGCCAAGACACCAGATGTGGTCTATCTCGTTCTCCTTACTGGTTGTAAGCAAACATATGCAGCTAACTTATAATACGCTAGTTCCACAGTGTGGCCGCAGGTATAAAAATGTCATATAAGATCTTTTTAGGCACCTGACAAATATTTAAAGTCAGCGATATAGCGAGGATTGCTTGTTAGAACAAAAAACTACGCGAATTCTAAATTTTTCATCATCGTTTGTACTAGGTATTGGCAACCTTTGTTTCAAGTATCGTTTTATATTTTCGGGTGTAAAATGTCCTTCAAATTGTGTGGAATCCCCTTGAGTTTTGTTTTGTTTACTCACAGGCTCAGCTTTCTTGTACCGCGTTTGAATGGCAAAAAAAAGAGTTAAAGTTCAAGTGAATTACAAAGGAATAAAAAGAGAGGCTTCAATTCTCTTATGTGCACAAAATGGCCGTTTTTTTGCTTATCTCTCTGTGTGGCGTGTGTGTGTGTGAGTGGGGGCGCTGCGGCAGAGTCTTTAAGTGAAAATGTTTCCTTTGTTGTTTTCCGCTACGTTTTTCCGTAGAGAACCAAACAAAAAACCAACCTGAAATACTGCGCTGTTCACGAACATTGTTGTTGTTGGTGTTGTTTGTTTCTCTTTTTTTTTTTAAGCAGGATATTAAAGTGATGTGGTAATGCAAGCTGGCAAACTCACAATAAACCGGGGGTAGGATGTGCCTGGCGAAATATAATATTGGTGTATAAATATTTGCTGGTGCCATTGAGCAGGCATACAACAACGCAGCAAATATCAGTAGTCAATGTCAGGTGGAAATCGCAAGTAAACAGTTCCGTTGTGTTTGTAGTTGTTTTTAAACATCCTCATTTTGTCGTAACCGTACCAACGTTTCGTACAAGTAGTCCATAAAGTAATCGGCTTTGCACAAGTTTTCAAGTTACAGGATCTTCTCAAGTAAGGCGAACAGCAAGTAACATAAATACCAAGAATACTGAAGAGAGTGAGAAGAAGCCGAGATAAGAAGAGAGGGAGAAAATTCATTTAAACACCGGCACGTGTTGAAAATTTTAAAAAATATTTTTGTTGTAAAAGCTAAGACAATAACAGCATCAGCATGCATACATAGCAATGGCACAGCAAAGCAGTGCCTTTCGGGGCAATGCCACTTCGCTTACCCCTTAACCCATAACCATCCACGCACCACCAACTATCAGCAATTTCATAAACGAATTGAGTCCCTTTTTTCTTGTTGTTGTTGGTATTAACATTTCTCTTTAAAAGAAAAGGGGGAAGCCAATGAAGTCAACCAAAACAATCAGCCAATACAAACGTACGCAGTACCCTAACGACCTCAATAAAACCAAGTGAAAAACGAAAATATAAAATGAAAATAAAATGAAACGCAAAAGAATATATTTTTTAAGTAGTTTTGATAATAAAAAGGAGAACAAATCAAAAGACGTTGCTTAATTTGTTTGCCCCTGGGTAAATATGATTGTGAGTGAATGCTGCCTCATTGCAATATTAAAGCGTAATTCCCCCTGAGTCAGCCCAAATGCAATCTAAGGCAGTACATCTGCGATAATTAATCCATCCAATGCCCAGGGAGCAATAGTGGTATGTATTAAAAGGGAGGAAGAGTATGGCCGAAGGGCAGATAAAGGCTTATGGCGAAGTTTTTTTTTTTTTTTTTTTTATTTTTGAGGCGGAAGGGGAAAAATCTCCTGCAAACTATTTTTAAAATGAAGCTCTAAGACCCCAGTAATTTTTTACTAAGCATATTTCATGCGAAAATACCACAGATGACTTTAAAATAAATAATATTAGGTTATAATTTTTCAAAGAAATTTTCCAAGAGGTGAAAATTCAAATTAAAGGGTCTAAGAATAACGAATCAAAAGGTTCACGGGTTTTTGTTTTATAACAATTTGGGGTATTTGAAATCTTACAATCAGCTTTTGTCCTGATCTTTTATTTGACCTATATAAAAGTCCAATGAGTTTTGTTATTTGTAACATGGTACATGGCGTGCATGAAGCGAAAAAACGAAGCCGAGGTTAAGTTTTCGACTTATGTCCTTTAATAAAGGCATTGCTCTATACGAGGATGGACCGCGATAATTAGGTGGCCAAAAAATATCACAAACATTTTAGAAGAGGCAATTAAACGACAGTCTTTTTTTAAATCCAATTCGCTTGAAGTAGCATTTAAGAAAAGTTTTGGTTTCTAAGTGGCCGCCGATAACCAGTGAAATGAGAGAACTGGTATTTTAGTTCAGCGAGTGTCAGGGATGATAATGATGTTGACGAAAAAGTACTAAAAAGCTATAAAAAAAGTACTTTTCGAAAGCGCCAAAAAAGGTGTTAAAATTACATAATATCAAATTTAAAGATCTATTGTAAAAGTTAATCGTATATTAATAATACTAGACCAGATTTGGACATGTTTTTTAGATTTTCTAAAAAAATCTTATTTTACAAAATTTTATTTCTATAGAAAATTTTGTCAACATTTTATTTCTATTGAAAATTTTGTCAAAATTTTATTTCTATTGAAATATGTTGTCAAAATTTTATTTCTATAGAAGCATTTTGTCAAAATATTAATTTCTATAGTATATTTTGTCAAAATTTTATTTCTAATTGAAAATTCTTGTCAAACTTTATTTTTTTATAAAAAATTTCAAAGCAATTTTGCCAATGTTCTATAGAAGAATTTTGTTTTAAAGATTTATCTCTAATGGAAATTTTACAGAATTTTATTTCTATGAAAATTTGTCAACATAATTTATTTCTATAGACATATTATGGCAAAATACTTATGCTTCTATGAAGATTATGTGACTAAAATATTTATTTTATAGAAAATTTTGTCAAAATTGTATTGTGGTCTATAGACTTGTTGTTTAAAAAGTTTTATTTCTGATAGAAATGCTTGCCAAATAATATATTTCTAGTAGAAAATTGTTTTGTCAAAATATTATTTCTATAGAAAATTTTTACAAAAATGATTATTTCTATAGAAAATTTGTAAACAAAATATTATTTCTATAGAAAATTTTGACAAAATTTTATTCCAGAAAATTCTTACCAACTATGGCAACAAGCTCAGAGGCCAGCTCTAAGCATTATTGCTAAAAGACACCAATGTGTGTATTTTCGTCTTCTTCTAGTGTTTCAAACATATACACTATCTATAATACTCTGTTGCCTCAGTGTGGCGAAAAAAAATCAGTATTTCAAGTTTCACATTTGCGGACGAATGGTATTGTCTCTCAATGTTGACATCCTTTAATAAAACTAAAATATCCGCTGATTTTGGAATATAATTTATTTCTTTTCAAATGTCCGCTATTTATAATTTTTAGAGTTGAGTTGATATCTGAGAAACGTTCACATTTAGGACAGAATAACTCTGATATATAGTAAATTGCGATAATGAAAAAGTATCCAAATGGCTCGCGGTCAGTGCCACGCGTGCTTTTGGCCGTCGAAATGTACCAAAAAAAGCACAAAAGTGTCAACTTTATCAACCCTGGCGAGTGTCTTTGTAAAGTTTTTTAAACTAAAGAGAAATCATATGATGCAGGCCAAAATCAAGAGAGAAGGATGATGTGGTACACCCTAAAAAAAAAATTTTTTTTTTGTATACCAAATATTATGGTCCCTTGCATACGATTGGTAGCTAAAAAATGTTTAATGAAATTTTCTTTGTGTGGATATTATTTTTTAAGGCGCCAATGTGCTTACTTCCATTATTTTACTTGCAGCATACTCACTAGGTCTCTCTCTTTTAAACACAATTATATATGTTTAATAGGATATTTCCAAATTAATATATATTGCCATCTAAGCATATTATATTTACAAAAATGTTTATTGTTCCCAAACAATAAATGTTCTTAACATATAAACATTAACTGTCCCAAATGTAATGTTATGCCTAGTTCTATGGAACATTATATGCTTTGTTACTCGAAATATTGTGTTAAAAATTTGAGTTCCAACACATATATTTTTAATACCCAAACATATGAAAAACAGTCTTTTTCGTCCGTGTAGGATGCCGCCACTGGACTTCGAATTATACCTACGGGATTAATGGATCAAACCACAGGACCGGTACAGATTAGTCCCCTGGTGTGCCATGGGACCAGTCCTAGTTGTGGTTCAAGACGTATATTAATGGGACCGGCCACTTTAACATGGGTTTGTCATTGAACGGGGCTAAATTTACCACTTTTAGGACACGCCTTGGACTCGTTCCTTTAAGCACTTCCATACACAGTTCCTTCATGAACCAAGTCTTCGAACCAAATCTTAGAAATATGTTTCAGTTTTGTTTATCCCGAATCGGCGCCAGATAATTAAAAGCTCTTGAAAAATGTTAAACTAGGTTATTCCGTAATTCTTTTCACTAAATGTGTAGATCGCAATAAGATTTTTATATCAAGCGAGTATGGAAATCATATTAAATTATCACTATTTAAACACTGCGAACAAACTGGATCACCGTCATTGAACCAAACTTTAGAATCCGGTCAGCATTCAGTGATAAAGAGGAAGTTCAACGCCACTGTGCTGGTTCACATGAACTTGAATATGTCTAAGTTGAGCCTGAAATATCGGTGCCTCAATACCTGACTACTAACGCTTCTCGATTTTAAAACATTTTTAATTTTTGTAGTCAGCCTTCTCCAGCTAAAATTACTGACCGACGCGGACTGGCCCTGGATTATAAGATTATTCGTGATCATTGACATTTCTTTTATCGTAGTGTAGTCTTTAAAAGTTTTCGTGCATCGAGCGTGAGTCTTCCAAAAATATCGCGCAAAAGGGTGAGGGTTGCGTGAGTAAAATTATTTCTCACCGTGGCATACGCAAGTTCGCTTAGCCATTTCTTTAGCAATTTTGGTCCGAGAATCGGGGGTGAAATCAATGGTGAACGGCAGTTATTCTTCGCCAGTGCGACCGTTTTTTATGTTCGATTCGGTCAATGTAGATTCAGACCTGGTGAAATCCCAGAAACGTGCAATCGCTTTTTTCATCTCCAATGAAAGTGCTCTACTGTTTCGGAACTACCCTGTTGTTTAATTCATATCAGCTGACACGCTAATATGGTGTCACAAATTGCGCTGGCTTCCCCGCATATGCGTTAGCAAAGTTTTTCAATCCAATTTTTTTTTTTTCGAAGGTTACACAACGCATTGCGGTGGCGTTTCAGGATAGCTGCTACTTGACTCTTCAAATCCAATGTTAGGACCGCCATAATCGAATAGAAGAAAATCAAACCTTTTCGATTTCACTATTGTTGATTTTTTGTCCTAGACTCTCATAGAGTACTTATCCGCTTCATACCGTGGTGTTAAAAAAAGCCCTTGCAATTGTTTTGCAATCAAATAAGTAGTTATTCAAATTACCCACGCATAGTGATTGGCAAGCACAATTGTCAAATTTTTAGAAATTCCGTAAGTGTTATGTACTCAAGTGGTACAAAAGGAGTACCTTACCGTTTTCAATCTGCAATAATTGAACAAAACAAGCCCTCAAAATTTAAATTTTGTCATGTGGATCGTAAAGTGATGAACTATCACAGATGGATCCATCACAGCCAAAGTGCCTTCGAACTGATGGTGCATATCAGATGCCGTATACCACAATACGCCACCGTGGTGCAATGCGTTTAGCATGCCCGCCATTGCATACACAAGGTCGTGGGTTCTGATTTCTTGCTTTCGACGAACCACCAAAAAAGTTTTTCAGCGGTGGATTATCCCACCTTCAGTAATGCTGGTGACATTTCTGAGGGGTTTCAAAGTTCTCTAATATGGTTTCACTGGCAATGTGGACGGCCGTTCGGACTCGGCTATAAAAAGGAGGTCCCTTGTCATGAGCTTTAACATGGAATCGGGCCAGCACTCGAGGTTTTTGGGAAATAGGAGAGAAGTTCACAAATGTGGTATCACAATGGACTGAATAGTCTACAGTTGAGCCTGATACATCGGGGCTGCCACCTAACCTAACCTACACCCCTGCCAACATTTGGGGTGATAGTTTTTATCGTCTTCTTCGCTAAGAATGTCACTATTTCGGATCTGCCATGAAGTTTTCTAGTAGTAAAATCTTCAAGCACTTGGCAAACAATAAAAAACAAACTATCGCGTGGGGGTGTTTCCGTTTCAAACAAAATTCGACTCTACAGCGATGCAAACGATCTCTCGGAGACGCTACATATGTGTATAAAGGCCAGCTATCTAACCAAAAGAGCGTGGATGGCACAGAGGGAAACCTCTGACTTGAAACGAACGGTCCGAGTTCCAAGCAACGCTCGGTGCTGGCCGATCCATGCATTTTTATTTTTTAAAAAAATAACTATCGCTTTTTATGACTACTTTTAGTCACTGGATCGATTCCCGAGAAACACTTATCGCGTAGTGGGACATTTGTTTACCGAACGGGGACACTTAATTTCCGATAAGAAGGCTGATATCGCCTGCGAAAGTTTTTATCTTCCGCGGCGCAAAACTACTTCGATACACTTCGATATGAAAATGTTTTGCAGGGACAATAACATGGTTGCCTATAATTAAAAATTTTTTATACTTTCAGGTTACTCAAAGAAGCTTTACAGAAATTTTCCAAAAGTAGTACCAATCGGTATAAAAGCAACTTCATAAAATTTGCCCTATGGGTTGATTTTTTGCGTACTATATTGGTGCAACATTCTAATACACGAAAAGTCTGAACTTCTTGAAATACATACTTTTAGGAACAAAATCAGTATAAATTTGTTAGCTTATGTTAGTTCCAAGCCCTTTGGCTATATTTAACGATAGAATAGGTTGGTCTTGATATGAAAGATAGAACGAGAAATTTCTTTATTTGTTCATTGGAAAGTACTAAAATAGTACAATACGTACTAAATGTAATTTTGTGTGTGTACATTGAAGTACTAAATAGTACTTAATCTACTAAATGCGGTAAGTGGGCAGACTCAGGTTAGAAAAAGATTGCTAAATAAACAAAACTGTTATTCAGAGACTTCTCGTGTCTTTCGTCTGATTTAATGTTTACTTTTTCGAGAAATCTTTCATATTAAACCCAAAAACTGCTTCGAATTTGCAAAATATTACTGTCTATTTGCCAGCACTCTGGTAAAGTTTTTATAATTACTTTTATCCTTCCCCCCCCCCCTCCCCCCCATTTACTGGCTTTCACCAACCCAGCATCCTTTTGGTGGTAAAGTTTACAATCAAATGGATTAAGGCCCCGATATGAATTACGTACTATTAGATCTATATGAAACGATATTGGTGGACGTACATAGCCTTGGTTAGTTGAGACGAGGCATAGTAGGATATTCCTCGAGGACACCAGTCGATTGCTGGTTGTGAATAAATATTGGTTCTGCTATCTGATCCCCATGGGCAGCAAGCTGTTGCATATGGTGATGGTGTGGGTGAGCTACGGAACTCTGCAAAATGCGAAGAGAATAGGTAAAAGAAGAATATGTTGTCAACATTAGAGTGAATGTTTTATCCTTTTTGTGGTTGTAGCAAAACAAATTGATGTGGAGAGCATCCACCCTTCCTCCTTTGGGGGATATTTCCATATGTATCGATGAAGAGTAGACAACTTACTTTCAAATATGTTGCAGGACTTCCTTTGGTCTCCAGGGGATATTTATTGAGACTAGCTATAGTGGCATAGGAACCACTGTTCGCACTTGGTGGTCGTCCCAGGGGATCCAGACGTATGAAGACATTCTGGTGACTACCATAAGCTGCTGTCGTAAAACTGGTGCTAAACAAACCAACGTCAAAAACAAAGCAGAGGGAGAACACAGAAAGAGACATAAAGAAATAATCAGGATTAATTAGGCCAATTAATCAGAGGGCAAATCTTTGGTTAATATAAAAATGACAAAGGCTGACTGCCAGGCAATATACAGTGATTTAAGACAGTTTAAATGTGTTTGCTTAATAAGATAAATAAATTATATTAATAATAATAAAAATATGTTCCGAAATGACACAAATTACTTCTAAGCCATTCAAGGTAATTTGTTCAACTTCCTCCTCCCACAAAAAAAAAAAGATTGAAGCTTTAGGGGCGACTAATAGAGGCAGTAAGAAATTTCTTATATTCCCCAAACAATTTATTCTGTGCTTGTGTGAGTGTATGGCATAAAGCCAATAGTATTGACATTAAGTAAGTCAGTCCCAATGACACAAGGGATAACGTAAGAAAACGAGAATTTTGCTTTATATTCATAATCTCAAGAAGGATTTCAAGATTTTTATTTCACATTTATTTGCAATAATTTTCTGTGGTTTACCAAACCTCTCTCTGTCTGTCTATCTCTGGAGGAAGTCATTTCCTAAGAACATTCGAGTTGATGGGAATATTTTACACTCATATCTCAGTAATTTGAAAATTATTTGGCCATAAAATGTTGCTTGTTATGACCATGGCCTGTAGGAGTATAAGAGCCCTATAAAAATCTATATATTCTCTCATAGTAGTCCCATAAATAGGCATTTTTTTATTTGCTTTTTCTCTATTAAAGATGATTTTAGTTTAAGGGGTAATAAAAATAAATTTATTCTAGGTGTACAAAAGCAAAAGTGAATGGTAGAATTATTACAATTTTCTGAAAAAAAATTAGCCTACGCCCTGAGAAAAATCCAAAAAAGAATTTCATTTTTCTAGATTATGTAGGAAGAGATTTTGTCAAAATGGCATTGGCACATTCACTTGACAACACAAAGTTTATGATTTATAAACGAAACGTGTATTGTGTTGGAGTCACACGACGTAAGTATTATATATGTAGGTCCATAATCAATACGATTTGTATACCATACACTGACGACCCCTATTAACTTCATGTTAAGAAAACAATTTTAAGCACTTTCAGCACAATGAGTGCCGGACTCATTTCCGCCGGTGTCTCTTACTACAACGCAAGCGATGCGATTTAGTACAGAATTTCGCACTGGATCAAATGAAAAGTAGGAAAGGAATATCTATTCAACCGTCGAACGGAACGGACGTGTTTTTTTAATAGCAGATAAACTCATCGTAATAGGTACCTACTAAGAATTTCAAGTGTGGTGGGATATTAAGCCACCATGCAGCGAAGTTCAAAGTCATCCACTGGGTTGCTAACTTGCAGCCGCAGTGAACGGGTATCGACAGAGTTATAAATCTGGGCAATGACCAAGAGTTAGGCCCAATTAGTCGACCTGTAGACGGGTCGACAGGTACCGACACTCTGACAAGTCGAACTTTTTCTAAGGTAACGACATCAAAAAGGGAGGTAATCCCTCACGAAAGAGATTCAAGGAACGCAAAAATGCTTTGTTTATCCTAAAGAAGTTAGGATCAGTCGACCCAAGCACGCTGTCGGCTAAAAAAAGCGATTCCTTAAAATGGGCTCAAGGAATTCTTGAGACTGGAAAAAGGGAACGATCACCGGATGAGCTGCCGTCCTCCAAAAGGGATCAAAGATCGTTTGCCTCAGTTGCTAAAGACAGCCTTGTGATGGCTATCATTAATAAAGGAGCATTGGACGGTATGGTTCCAAAGCAAAAATGGGGGGAATTGAGAATGCTCTGTCTGTCGTCTACTCACAGGTGCTGGAAAAGTTTCCCGGCCCAGATCCTCGACACCAAGAGGCTGGTTGGTATCAAGGACGATTTAAGCTAGTCGCATTTGAGGACCAGAGATCTATAGAATGTTTTAAAGCTGCCCTGATACTAATTGGTGAAGTTTGGGAAGGAGCTGCTCTAGAGGTAGTCGAGAAGAAAGACATACCGGCTAGACCTAGAGCACATGCGTGGATACCTGCAAACCCTTCTGACCCTGAATCTATTTTAAATAGGCTGAAACGATGCAATCCAGATCTTCCAACAGCTGATTGGAAGGTTGGCCGTTTGGATGAAGTGGATGGACCAAGACGGCATGCAGTGTTTATATTGAACACTCAGTCTTTGCCACATCTAGCAAAGTCTCAGGGCCGTGTATGTTATGGCTTTCATTATATCCAAATGAAAGTATATAAAAACGATCAGCTAAAGGATTCTGAAATAGACAAGCCTCTGTCTGAATCAGAAGTAAGCGGATCCTCTCGCGAAGTCGAGGGAGATACCAAAGTTGAAGACATGGATAGATACCGTATGCGAGAGGAGGTTTCTACTGCCTCAGAACTCACCAAAGTTGAACCTATGGTTATTGCGAGAGTCACCGAGATCTCTGAAGAGGACATTCTTGATGACTCGATTGAAGCGGCTGATGTGACGGTTGTTGAAAATCTCGATGGTCCTACGGATCCTCCAGATAAATCTTCATCATTGTAAGGCTGCATGTGCTGCCTTAAAAGTTCTCCTGATGAAAGGGGACATAGACATAGTTCTTATTCAAGAACCATATGTTTATAGAAACAAAATATGTGAATTAAGTACTATTGTAGTATACTGGTAATGATGTAAATCGAGCCTGTATAATTGCTAAAAACGAGCTTAACTCGTTTCTGCCTCCTTCAATGTGCAATGCAGACACTGTCGTTGCCAATTTAGAAATAGCCAAATGCAAATATTGGGTATCTTCGGTCTACATGGGACATGTCAGGGAGATGCCTCCATGTGCCGTTAAGACCTTAGTTGAGCAGTCACTGAAAACAAAGACGAAACTCATTATAGGATGCGATGCGAACGCGCATCATACAAGGGGAGAGTCGCTAATAGAGTTTATTTTGCGTACTAATCTGGTAGTTTGCAACCAGGGAGACGCCCCAACCTTTGTCACAAAGAACAGGCAAGAGGTTTTGAACATCACCTTGGCCTCGCAAGAACTGAATTAAATGATATCTGAGTGGCAGGTTTTAAGTGAACACAGCTTCTCAGATCATCGCTACATCAGTTTCAAATTTGATGTTCATACCACCAAGACCATATTTCCGCCAAATGTTAGGAAAGCTGACTGGAATAGGTATAGGGAATCGTTCAATATGATGATACCGGAAATAACAGAGACAAATATGAGAAATGTGCAAGATATCGAACACGCAGTGGAGCGGATTACTAAGGCCTTCAACATCTCACTGAAAGCTGCATGCCCTAGAGGGAAGCCAAGGGGGGAAAATCGACCACCATGGTGGTCTACGGAATTAAGTAATATGAGGAAATCCTCCAGAAAGCTCTTTAACAAGGCAAAGTCCACTAGAGCCCCTGAAGATTGGGACGCTTACAAGAAGAATCTGAGAGGATACAAGCGAGAACTGAGAAATGCTCAGCATAACTCTTGGAATGATTACTGCAGCAGTGCAGAGAACTGAACTGGGTGACGCCGACGCAAACTGTATGATATTTGAGAGAAACGTCGACAAAAACTGCATGACATTAGATACATTTCCTCACCTACTGTCGCAGTTTCGCTTGATAGTTTCTTTGTTGTTGTTGTCTTAATACTCTCTGTATAAATATCTTATGATTTTACCAGACAATATCCAAAATTCTTAAATGTTACATATACGAAAACCCAGCCATAGACATAATATTTACATTCGCCTACTAATAAGAGTTAATATAATTAAGTTTGCAGGAAACTCCCACATTATGATATTTATTACAAAATAAAAACAATACTTGGAATTCCATTCTCTTTACAAAGGCTCTTGTTTTTCAATTTTTAAGTAAATATTTCCACTAAAGTACTTCTGCATGTTACCATTTTTGACGTATAATTTATTTTAATTTTGACTTCATGTGGTGCAACAGCAATCTGTTGCCAATTGTGCCAAATTCATTTGGAGGTAAGTTGAACACACACACACATGCTGTACAATAAAACTGTCAAATTGATTTATGAATTTTTCGAGGAAATTTGTAAAACTACCAAAACTGATTTGTTGTTCAAGTCTATTCATCATAATCATTCTTTATATGATGGAATTTTGGACAGCTTTGAATATACGAAGGTTATTACAAATTGAACTGAAATTTATTTCAATTGAATTTTTTCAATTTTGATAATTTATAACTCAAGGAAATTTATTTTGTTTGAAGTAAAAAATATTATGGGCAGATTTGTGATACATATTTGCTTGCTTCCGCATGAGCTTACACGAAAATAGAAAAATCATTTTTTATAAAATTGTTTTCCGTTTTATTTCAATTCAAGTGGGTCCAAAAGTCGAGACCTGGACTCTAGAACCAATGTTTCCAGGAGGAGGAGTAATTTATTATTACTATAGCCTAACTACCTAATAGCTTTTATCCATTTTCAATTCATTTTGAGTTGTGTCTCTTTAGCCAATACCGACTATCCCTATTTTATTTCTCTTATA
>PGFW01037559.1:0-13693 GCA_003123925.1 Haematobia irritans | reverse complement strand
AGGAACTATTAATTCCAGCCGGTATTTAAGTCATATTTAAAGTGTTAAGTTTTTTTTTTTAATAAAATATACAATAAGTTTTAAATAACGCCTGTGTAATTACTGGGAATTTGTTCGTGGGGCCTTTTATTAAGAAATCAGTATATAATCAATCAAATGTTTTATCAACTAGCCATATGTGAACTAAAAATCAAGAAATCCGAAATTTAAAATATTTCGTTTCTAACGCCCATAAGATTGTGGACTATACGAACGTAAAAGCCTTGTGAAATAAAAGTACCCACTTTTATTTAGTTTTTGTTTTTTCCACCAAAACACTAAATTAGAAGTGCAAATATATGCATGACGACTAATATATATTTGCCAAATCATGGATGGGATAGTATCAGGGCATTGACTGCGAAACATTTCAGTAGTTTTGTAGTGCCAACAAAACAACTTTGTTTAAGTTTATCAATAGTAAAGTTCGAAGACATATCACATTACACTTACAGAACTCTTGTATTTATTTTAAAATCCCTATTATCTAAATAATATGAAAACATTTTTAATATTAATAGAATTCTAATCTCTGGTCATTGTCATCATTTGTGGTCACATTATGTGTTATATTGATGCGGTTTCAGTTTTCTAGATGGTATCTCCTCACAAAGAGCAAACAACATTAATGATGTGCATCATAATACCTCCAATAACCAAATAATAGGAATATCCTAAGCTGGCATATCCGTCGGAGGAAAAATTTAGTTGTTGACGTAATGTGTCGGTGATGGCGATATTGTGGCTTAAGTGATGACCATACATGGCGCCCCACAATGCCAGGGACCAAAGTAACATCCAGCTGCTATGGAATTCCATATATAAAGGCCGTAGATATTGAAAATTCTTTTCGACAGGATGCCATTTCAAATTAATGCAGGCACACGTGAACTCAAGAAGAGCGAAAATGAGTCCTAAAACACAGGAACATAATACTGCAGAGATGCAAAGATGATGGAATGCACGAACGAGCTGCTACGCTGGCTCTACCAAGCACTAACGATTTCGAATAATTGTGGGCCGAATTTATTCGTTGCCAATATGTGTTTTGCAATTTGCTGTCATCATACCAGTGTGCTTTTTGCTCACACGGATCTAAATCCTGGCGTCGGAGAACACGCCTTAGCTCCATTTTTCTGCGATCTATGTCCTGCTGGCAACTGTACATGCATACATTCGATTCAAAGTCACAAACCACTATAAAGAGATTAACGAAACTTAACGTACACTCATAAAAAAAACATTGCTAACAAGATGACTGCTGCTGTTCACGAATTACTATTACATACTACATGAGCAGACATTCTGTTTGTTTCTTTAATTTGACAAAAAGTATGAACTTATTTGTAACACGAAAACTATTTTTGTTAAAACTTTCTAAAGTAAACCTAAATTTTCTTGCGTATCCCAAAACTTATTTTACATAATCATTCATATTAGGTCAATATTATTTTCTTATTTTCAATATACCCTGAAGAAAAGCATGTCCGGTTCAAAAGATTGATTTCGAGTCAAAGAAGAGGAGAATTCGTGTAAGGATACAGTGAAGACACAGAGCTTTTATAAATTTGAGTTTCACGCACTTGGTCCATGGGATGGAAAATGCAGTAATATAGTACTTTTTTCAATACTTTTTTCAGTACCTTAATACTCCCGCGAATGATTTAGTACCTTTTGTATAGACATTTTTGAGCCGATTTCAGATTTATTGTACAATAGCTTTGACAAAATATTTTAATATTTTGAGAAAGTCTTTAACAAACTTATTTGCTAATAGTATTTTAAAAATTTGGCAAAACAGACAAGTTCATGCAGGAAGAAAATCTCGATTTTGGTAAAGAACACTTTCTAGATGAGAAGCTATCGATCGCTTACTAAAATAATACGAACCAAAAAATATTATTTTGCAAAAATTTATTTCTTCAGAAAGTTTTGTCAAATTTTTATTTCTACGGAAAATTTTGTCAAAATTTTTTTTGTCAACATTTTATTTCTATAGAAAATATTTATAGAAAATGTTCTATAAACATTTTATTTTTATAGAAAATTTTGTCAAAATTTAATTTCTATAGAAAATTTCGTCAAAATTTTATATCTATAGAAAATTTTGTCAAACTTTTATTTCTATAGAAAATTTTGCCAAAATTTTATTTCTATAGTTATCAAAATTTTATTTCTTTAGAAAATTTTATCAAAAATTTTATTTCTATAGAAATTTTGTTAAAATTTTATTTCTATAGAAAATTTTATGAAAATTTTATTTGTATAGAAAATTTTGTTAAAATTTTATTTCTATAGAAAATTTTGTCAAAATTTTATTTTTATAGAAATTTTTATCAAAATTTAATTTTTATAGATAATTTTGACAAAATTTTATTTTTATAGATAATTTTGACAAAATTTTATTTTTATAGAAAATTTTGACAAAATTTTATTTTTATAGAAAATTTTGACAAAATTTTATTTTTATAGAAAATTTTGACAAAATTTTATTTTTATAGAAAACTTTTTCAAAAGTTTATTTCTATAGAAAATTGTGTCAAAATTTTATTTCTATAGAAACTTTTATCAAAAAGTTATTTCTATTTCTCTTCAGAAAATAAAGGGTGATTCTTTTTGAGGTTTTAGGATTTCATGCATAGTATTTGACAGATCACGTGGGATTTTCAGACATGTTGTCAAAGAGGAAAGATGCTCAGTATGCCTTTTGACATTTCATTCATGAACTAGCGAACGATCTGCCACAACGCTCGAATTTTCAGTGAATGGGCCCTATAGAAAAGTTGGCAGAAAATCCGCTTTTTTTATCGACAAATTTCTGATTCAGCGATGAGGCCTCATTTCTGGTGAATGCGCTGACGTAAATAAGCAAAATGCCGAATTGGAGTGCAGACAACCAGGAAGCCGTTCAAGAACTGCCCATGCATCCCGAAAATGCACTGTTTGGATGGGTTTTGTCGCTGGTGGAATCATTGCGACCGTATTTTTTCAAAGATGCTGTTGGACGCAACGTTACGGTGAACTGGGATCGCTATTCGTTCGATGTCTAACAAACTTTATTGTTTGCCAAAAATGGAAAGAACTGAACTTGGTTGACATTGTATGGTTTCAACAAGGATGGCGCTAACATGCCCACACCATGCTCGCGCATTCTATGGCCATTTTGGGGAAAAACTTTCCGGGAAAAATTATCTCAAGAAATTGGACCGGTAAGTTGGCACCAAAGATCATGCATTTGACGCCTTTATAGACTATTTTTTTGTGGGGCTTACGTCAAGTCTGAAAGTACTACAGAAATAAGGCCATACTATTCCAGCTTATGGAACGACAACATTTCCGAAGAAATTCGGGCTATTCCGGCACGAAATACTCGAAAAAGTTGCCAAAATTAGGACTTTCCGAATGGACACACCTAAGACGCAGCCGCTGTCACATTTAACAATGAAATTTATCTTCAAAAAGTAAATTGTCATGGACCATCTAACGTTTCAAATAAAGAACCGATGAATTTTTGCAAATTTTTTATGCGTTCTTTTTTTTTTAAAGTTATCAAGTTCTTAAAAATACCCTTTATATGAGAGCGAACAACTGAGCGCATACGTGGATTTACAATACTACGTAGTGATACAAATAACTGAGGAGTTGACAAACAAAATTTATTTTAGTTTATTTAGTTTATCGACCCTTTTTCCTAAATTATTAGCCTTTTGTTTTTTAAAGGGCTGTTTCAATGTCACTTTAAAATTCAATCTAATGGAAATTTTTGTTGACAATTTTAGTGAAAAGTACTTTTCGTTCAAAAAAAATTTACGTGAAAGGTTACTTTTTCTTTCAAAAAAACCATTTTTGTACTTTCTTAAAAATTGTATTTTCCATCCCTGCTTTGGTACTAGGAAAACAAATTCGAATTTATTTCTTTTTTCGCTTTTTCTTCATTTGCTATAAGGATTCCTTTCAAAACGTGTTAACGACAACTTATATTTCCAAATTCAGACTCGACTTCAAATATAAATTATGAAAAAGCCTTTAAAATAAAGTGTTGCTAGACATTTCCTATTTTCGAATGCTTTCTAGCTTTGTACACCCAAAGAAATCTGTTAGTAGGGGACAGCAGAAAAAGTGCGCTTAAAACAGCAGAAAATCTGCTGAAAAAGGACAGCAGTCACTGTTTGCCGACCGAAATAGCCAAACGATTTCCTGCTATTTTTAAGTAAATAAACAAATAAAAATGTCAACTTAGAAGCTATCCTAACATAATTAACACAATATTTGATGAATATCTTATGGTATTTGACCAAAAATCTGAATATTTATCGAATGTGAGCATTAACAGCAAACAAAATGTTGCTGATCGTATTTTAGGAGCTTGTAAAGTAATATTACAGTGCCAAAAATATACACAAAAACTACTTTTTGGTTCTTAAATATGTTTTGGGGGAAAAAATTTATAACCTAAAAATTTTTATAATTGTTGTTCATTAGGCCCTGAGTACAAAAATATAACAGCAGACATCGACTGCTGTTTAGCAGACTTTTTTCTATGAGTGTAGTTCAGTAAACAAATATAAAGACGATTTCATTAGTTTTGAAGAATTTTTCAGAATTATTAATGCTAAGTTGGCCTTGGTCAAACAAAACTTGCTTTCATTTAAAGATACCTAATTTTAAGTCGAATCACCTAAACATAAGGACAAGACGAGAAATACGTCCTCTATCGCCATACGTATTTTAAGGGCATAAATCTTAGGCCTCACGACAACTTTTTTTCAATGTAGATTATCAAATTAATTAAGTGTAAATGTTTCGTTATTTTAATTAGTTTTGCTTACATTAATGCCATGCTAAAGACTAAACTATGAGAAAAAAGTGCAATTTTACTTAAAAGACGAAATACGAACAAAATAGTTCATATTTTTCTAAAATGAGTGAATCTTACTTACATTGTGTTCATAAATTTTTAATATTAGTACATTTTTCTAAAATAGTGGCTGTCGAACGAGAACAAAATGTATTGTTTGTATTACATTCATTAAAATGTTGCAATTAGTAAAATATTATAGTTCAATTTTTTTTAAATAAACATTTTCTTATCATCCGGTGGGTTCACTGTTTATTTGGTGTACGCGTATAAATAAATAGAAAATCCTAATTCTTTCAAATAAGTTTATCGTAAAAGCACAATTTTCAAAAATGCTGAATTTTCATCTCGGAAACCGACAACCTATCTAAATTCACGTTTCCCCGTTTAAAAAGTAAACATTATGCTTCTTTGAAAAAATTTTTGTTGGTGATTCATATTCCTTCTCTGGGTAGTATGTTGCAATCACAAAATAAAAGTGGGCTCACTTACATGATAAAGTGAGATTTTAATGTAGATTGCAGTTGTTGTCGTTCCTATCGATCCACTCGGAACAGACCATAATTTACATGGCTTTGTAAACGTTCGCATAAGATGCTGTTGGCCTCCAACTTAAAAAAGTTTCAAATGCATTTGTAAAAGCTATGGATGAATATCCTACACACTCACCCAGTGTTCCCGCGGACATGGGCAAAAAATAATCAAAATGCAGGCAACAAAGGGAGACCAAAGCTATTGCCACACATAAAAATTATGATGATTGGAATTTCTATGAAGAATTTGTTGCATTTTTTTTGATGATCAGATAGATACCGTTGTCTTTGATGATTGTTAGTCATCATAAAAGCATCTTTTAAAAAAATTATGGTTTCTTACGAAGATTTTTGATTTTTTTCTCGATTCTTATCTTTGAAGGTATGTTACAACTGGCCATCGATAGATAAATAATTGATCCGGGGTTTCTCTTCATTGATTATTTGTATATTATTATTTTTTTCGTTTCGCTACTAATTAATTTTTGGTGATATTTATTGTTTCTTTTCAATCGTATGTATGCACTGTTGGCGTCACGATCATACGAGTACCAGTACCAGTTTGTTGCCTAAGTCTTTTCGTTGTTTTCCTTTGTTTTCACATTTATAAGGTCTAAAATGAGTCTACGAACACGAACATTAATATTTTCCACCTTTTTTGGAAGCTGTATTGCTATTGGACTGCTTCTGGGCAGTCTAACGACAGACAATTGGGTTAGAGCTACTCCAAAGCGAGGAAATTCGTCGGTAAGTCAAATTGGTAGACATTACAAGTAATTGGGTCTGATATGGAATTGGTATCCATCGCACAAAGATGTAATAAAGCGCATATTTAAAATTCACCTGGAGAGGTTCCGGGAAGTTCTAATTTCGTTAGTTCATTTTGATCTCAGTCCATAGGAGAAAGTGTCCTGTGACCTTTGCTGAAGGCCGGCTTCAATTTTGGTTAAAAGTACCAATATTCAGGTTTTCCGACAAAAAATTGAATTTACAATCATAATTTTTCCGAATTTACACTTGTTAAACCGACGTGAACCAATTTTTGTATTGGTACTTAAGGACGAATAACGACAACTGCCCAATGGAGCCTTAAGACGCTTAAAGCGGTTAATCTAATTATGAACCAATGTGATCAATATAAAATAAATATGGAGCTGGTTATACATGAACTTTAGTAGTCCGTTGTGATTTATATAAATTCGCCGCTATGTTGCTTCAAATTACATAATGAAAAAAAAAAAATGAATAAATAAATAAATATAGTCGGATATACCCCATTTGCCAACATAGTGACAAACTTTGTACACCCTATGGTGGAATGTATAAAAATGGCTAGCTGTCTGAGCATTTTGAGTGACCATTTTGATATCTGAGAATTGCCATTTTTATAAATGTCCCAAAAACATTCTCTTTTCATTTGCAGAATTCTGAAGGTGAAGTTCACTTTGGTTTATTTTACGGCAGTAAAATAATTAGACTCTGGCATTGGTAAACGCATTACCCCCGTAGAAGGTATGTTTTTTATTTTAGTATTAAAATGTTTGTCTTGAAATTAACAATCCTTTTTTCAGTGTACACATTTATTCAAACGGAACCAGATACTATGAATTTTTGGCTATGCTCTTTACGGCACTAGGTGCAGGTTTTGTTTACTCAGCTGTGCAATCTCAGCTATAGCTGCATATTTAAATCTGCATCTTCCGCAAGGTCCCGCTTAATATGATGGTTTTGATTGATCAAACATTTCGTCGGCTGTAACACAAATTGTTGCTTTTGTTTGCTGGCTACTCAATTCATTTCAGTATTTACAACATAATGTGTTAGCAGCTGCTGACCACAAACAACATTGTATAGCAATGGACTGGCTTCATTGGGTTATAGCTTTTATTATGGTTATACTGTCCACACTAGTCCGTTTTAATTACAACATCTCCAATATTATTATATGCTTAGACATTGTGACCGAGAGAGTCGTCAACGTTTAGAAACCGCCAGTGAAAAGAAGAACGAATGCGCTATAAATGTTGTATTAACAATCCATAGTACATTTTACACACAATGGATAAACATTTTTCTTACAACAAAAAGAAAACAATGAGATTTGTTGTTACTCATACCAGTCACATACAATTGTATACTTAAAATTTATTTGGTATTGTACTTTGTACTTCCATATTTCTCGAATAATTTTAAAATCCAAGACACACTGAATCAGCATTTTTTTAGTGTCGATGTATTTAAAAAGTAATTGTACGATGTAATAGTAAAATGCCTCTGTTGCCTTTAACCTCAATAAGTAATTAACATAGAATCTCATTCCATTTAAATCATTTTAAAAAGAAATCTAAGTTATTTTTGTGTATTTTATAATAGCAAATATCTCTACTATTCTGCCATTTATATATTTAACTTTTATATGGTATTTCTACTGCCCATATTTTTATGAATCTCTCCTATATATTATACTCTATTATTTTACAACATTTTATTTTAACCTAATGATGAGACTTGTGCGGAAATATTAATTCCAGCCGGTATTTAAGTCATATTAAAGTGTTAAGTTTTTTTTTAAATAAATATACAATAAGTTTTAAATAACGCCTGTGTAATTCTGGGAATTTGTTCGTGGGGCCTTTTATTAAGAAATCAGTATATAATCAATCAAATGTTTTATCAACTAGCCATATGTGAAACTAAAAATCAAAAGAAATCCGAAATTTAAAATATTTTGTTTCTAACGCCCATAAGATTGTGGACTATACGAACGTAAAAGCCTTGTGAAATAAAAGTACCCACTTTTATTTATGTTCTGTTTTTTCCACCAAAACACTAAATTAGAAGTGCAAAAATATATGCATGACGACTAATATATATTTGCCAAATCGATGGGGATGGATAGTATCAGGGCATTGACTCTCGAAACATTTTCAGTAGATCCATAGGTTTGTAGTGCCAAAAAACACACTTTGTTTTAAGTTTATCAATAGTAAAGTTCGAAGACATATCACATTACACTTACAGAACTCTTGTATTTATTTTAAAATCCCTATTATCTAAATAATATGAAAACATTTTTAATATTAATAGAATTCTAATCTCTGGTCATTGTCATCATTTGTGGTCACATTATGTGTTATATGATGCGGTTCAGTTTCTAGATGGTATCTCCTCACAAAGAGCAAAACAAGATTAATGATGTGCATCATAATACCTCCAATAACCAAATAATAGGAATATCCTAAGCTGGCATATCCGTCGGAGGAAAAATTTAGTTGTTGACGTAATGTGTCGGTGATGGCGATATTGTGGCTTAAGTGATGACCATACATGGCGCCCCACAATGCCAGGGACCAAAAGTAACATCCAGCTGCTATGGAATTCCATATATAAAGGCCGTAGATATTGAAAATTCTTTCGACAGGATGCCATTTCAAATTAATGCAGGCACACGTGAACTCAAGAAGAGCGAAAATGAGTCCTAAACACAGGAACATAATACTGCAGAGATGCAAAGATGATGGAATGCACGAACGAGCTGCTACGCTGGCTCTACCAAGCACTAACGATTTCGAATAATTGTGGGCCGAATTTATTCGTTGCCAATATGTGTTTTGTAATTTTGCTGTCATTCTACCAGTGTGATATTTCTGCTCACACGGATCTAATCCTGGACTTCGGATAACATCGCCTTTAGCTCATTTTTCTGCGATCTTATGTCCCTGGCTGGCAACTGTTACTGCATACATTGCGATTCAAAGTCAACAAACCATATAAAGAGAATTAACGACAACTTAACGTACATCAATAAAAAAAAACGTTCAACTCATATTTAAAACAGCTTCAATTAAGCCAGGAGAAATTAACTCAATTGAATGCGCCAGTTTCTTGTTCCTCTTAAAATTTCGGCAAGACATCTATGGGATTTATTTGTTCTCATTGTTATAATTTGATATATTTTTAGGAAAAAGTGATCGCGAAAATTAAAGTGATTTTCAACTTCAGAAAACCGAACATAGACCCACCTTTAATTAGGGAAGAATTCCAGAGTTTTTGCGCATATTACTATGACTTATTCCTAATTTATTAATTAGGGAAGAATACAGAGTTTTGAGCATATACATGGACTTATTTCCTAATTTATTGTTTTTAATCATGTCCTGATAAGCCCTTAGATTAATCTTATAACTCTCTTAAATGTTTTAATGTAATCAAGTTACAAAAAAAATACGCCAAGACTATGGTTTTGCTGATTCATTAAGAGGCCGAAAGAACCCCTTCATTCAGCAGTTTTTAAGAAGATTTTTCTGCAGTGGTCTACTAACAAAATTCCATTTAGATGTACCATGGGCTATAATTCGTCAAGTTTATTGGTAATATTTGATTTTAGACTTACACTCAAAAACTAAAAGTATTTACTTTGGTTCAAAAGATTTTGGCCAATCTTTTGGTTCTGAGCACTGAAAAAAAACAAATATTTACGAGATATTACGCAACCTGAAACTATTATGGGATGTTCAATTTTACAAATATTAAGGATTAAATTTTTCTTTAAACATAATGAAATTTTTAACTAAAATAAATTTATTATTCGTTTAATATTTACGCGAAAAAAGAATGAAAATTCGATAAATGAAAATCTGTGTCCTTAAAAATCATCTTATTATATTAAAGAAAACTTAATATATGGCCCGGAATCAATACGAATAAGGGCGAACATCTTTGAATCCAAGTAAACTCTTTCAACGAATTTTCAATTTCTTTTTTTGCGATAGTTCACAAAGTATTCACTTAGTTAAATAAAATTTCACAGTACATAACTGCCGTTCTTTATATGTCCGAAAAAATTACATCTATATTTGAATCTTTTTTACCTTTTCAATACCAAAAGATTTCATAACTCAGTTAATTTAAGTTTATTTCTTTAAAGTTTATTTCTTTAAAGTTTATTTCTATATAAAATGTTTTTCTTTTATTTTAAGCGGAAAATTTTCTTTACGACACTCCAAAAAAGGGGGCGCTAATACCAAACTTAACTTTATATTTACTTTAATGAAAATTTGTTTGTTTGTTTGTTTAATTTAGTAACATTTTGCCCAATTTCAATTGACAAAAAGTAATAAACTTATTTTCTTTAATTTGACACAAAGTATAACTTATTTTGTAACAGAAAACTATTTTTTGTTAAAACTTTTCTAAAGTAAACCTAAATTTTCTTGACGTATCCCAACAAAACTTATTTTACCATTAATCATTCATATAGTGTCAAATATTATTTATCTTATTTTCAATAATAACGCCTTGAAGAACAAGCATGTCCGCGTTTTTTTCAAAAGATTGGATTTCGAGTCAACAGAAGAGTTGAGAATTTCGTGTAAGGATACAGTAAACCACACGAGTTTTATAAATTTGAGTTTCACGCACTTCGGTACAGGGATGGAAAATGCAGTAATATAGTACTTTCTTTTTAATACTTTTTTCAGTAACCTTAATGCTCCAGCGAATGGATTTAGTACCTTTTGTATAAGAATTTATTTGAGACAGATTTCAGATTTATTGCTACAATAGCTTTTGACAAAATATATCTTAAATATTTTAGAAAGTCTTTAACAACTTATTTTGTAATAGTATTTTAAAAAATTTGGCAACAACCGACAAGTTCCATCAGAAAGAAAATCTCGATTTTGTAAAGAACCCTTTCTAGATGAGAAGCTATCGAATCGCTTACTAAAATAATACGAACCAAAAAATATTCATTTTTTGCAAAAAAAATTATATTTCTTCAGAAAGTTTGTCAAAATTTTATTTCTAACGGAAAATTTTGTCAAAATTTTTTTTAGTCAACATTTTATTTCTATCAGAAATATTTATAGAAAATGTTCTATAAACATTTTTATTTTTATTAGAAATTTTTATTAAAAATTTTAATTTCTATTAGAACAATTTCGTCACAATTTTTATATCTATAGGAAAAATTTTTGTCAAACTTTTTATTTCTTATAGAAAATTTTGCACAAATTTTATTCCTATAGAATATTATCAAAATTTTATTTCTTAGAAATTTATGAACAATTTTATTTTGTATAGAAATTTTGTTAAAATTTCTAATTTTCTATAGAAAATTTTTTTATGAAAATTTATTTTGTATAGAAATTTGTTAAAATTTTATTTCTATAGAAAATTTTGTCAAAATTTTATTTTTATAGAAATTTTTATCAAAATTTAATTTTTATAGATAATTTTGACAAAATTTTATTTTTATAGAAAATTTTGCAAATTTTATTTTTAATAGAAAAACTTCTTTCAAATTTATTTCTATAGAAAATTTGTGTCAAAATTTTATTTCTATAGAAGTTTTATCAAAAAAGTTATTTTCTATTTCTCTTTCAAGAAAATATATTGAAGTACAAACTAGGCAACCGTGGATTACAAATAACTACGGTAGTGATTACAATACATTATTATAATGAGGAGTTTGACAAAAAAATTTTATTTTAAGTTTATTTAGTTTTATCGACCTTTTTTTCCTAATTATTAGCTTTTTGTTTTTAATGGGCTTTCAAGGTCACTCTTTAAATTTCAAATCTAAAGGAGCTCCTTTGCAATATCCTCAATGGAATTTTTGTTTCTTGAAATTTATTAGTGAAAAGTACTTTTTTCGTTTCAAAAAATTAGTGAAAGGTACTTTTTCTTTCAAAAAAAACGTTTTTTGTACTTTCTTAAAATTGTATTTTCCACATTCCCTGTTATTGCACTTAGGAAACACATTCGAATATTTATTCTTTTTCGCTTTTTTCTTTCAGTGCTATAAGATTCCTTTCAAAGACGTGTTAACGACACTTTTATTTCCAAATTCAGACTCGACTTCACATATAAATTATGAAAACGCCTTTAAAAATAAACGTTGTTGCTGACATTTCTATTTTCGAATGCTTTTTCTAGCTTGTACACCCAAAGAATCTGTTAGTGGGACAGCAGAAAGTTCTGCTGAAAAGGGACAGCCAGTCACTGTTTGCGAAATGCAAAACCATTTGCCTACTATTTTTAAGTAAAATAAAAAAATTAAAAAGTCAACTTAGAAGCTTATCCTAAACATAATTAACACAATTTTTCATGATATCTATGGTATTTGACAAAAATCTGATTTTATCGAATTGAGGCATTACAGCAAACAAAAATGTTTGCTGATCGTTTTAGGAGCTTGTCAAGTATTATTACAGTGCAAAAATATTACCAAAGAACTACTTTATGGTTTTAAAATATGTTTTTGGGGAAAAATTACTAACCTTAAAATTTTATAAATTGTTGTTTCAATTAGGGCCCTGAAGTAACAAAATATCAAACAGCGCAGACATCGACTGCTGTTTAGCAGACTTTTCTCTATGAGTGTTAGTTCAGTAAACCAAATATAAGACGATTTCATATATTTTGAAG
Source organism: Haematobia irritans (assembly GCA_003123925.1). Taxonomy (NCBI): domain Eukaryota; kingdom Metazoa; phylum Arthropoda; class Insecta; order Diptera; family Muscidae; genus Haematobia; species Haematobia irritans. The sequence goes on along the minus strand of PGFW01037559.1, from coordinate 832 downwards.
AACTTTTTCCAGAATTATTAATGCTAAGTTGACCTTGGTCAAACAAAACATTGCTTTCATTTTTAAAGATACCTAATTTATTAAACGTCGAATCACCTAAACATATAAGGACAAGACGCAGAAATACGTCACTATCGCATACGTATTTTAAGGGCATTAACATCTTAGGTCCTCACGACAACTTTTTTTTTCAATGTAGATTATCGCAAAATTAATTCAAGATTGCTAAATGTTCGATTATTATTAATTAGTTTTTGTCTTACATATTTAATGCCATGCTGAAAGACTAAAACTAACTGAGAAAAGTGCAATTTTACCAAAATTACGAAATACGAAACAAATAGTCTTCATATTTTTCTAAAAATGAGTGAATCTTACTTACATTGTGCTTCATAAATTTTTAATATTAGTTACACTTTTTTCATAAAATAGATTGGCGTGGTCGAAACGAGAACAACATGTATTGTTGTTATTACATTCATTAAATGTTGCAATTAGTAAAATATTATAGTTCAATTTTTTTTTTAAATAAAATTTTCTTTCATTGGGTGGTTCCTTTTTTTGGTGTACGTATAAATAAATATAGAAATCCTATAAATCTTCAAATTTATTTTGTTAGCTTCAAAAAATTCTGAATTTTTCGGAAACACAACCTTACTATATTTTCCACGTTCCCCGTTAAAAGTAACATTATGCCTCTTGAAAAATTTTTGTGGTAATCATATTCCTTCTCTTGGGTGTATGTTGCAATCACAAAATAAAAGTGGGCCTCACTTACATGATAAAGTGAAATTTTTAATGACGATGCCAGTTTGTTGCGTATCTCTTCTCT
>PGFW01037556.1:14765-27602 GCA_003123925.1 Haematobia irritans | reverse complement strand
AAAAAAGAGAGGAGATAAAAAATGGTGCTGCGCCGAGCTCACATTTTGAACGGCAAAAAACAAACAAAAGTGTTGATGAATTCTGAGCAGGTGTTTTGCAGCTGTTAACTCGTATACACCCGAGTTTTTCATCGTCCGATTATGTGAGCAATGGATGAAAGCATGGCTCCATCACTACACTCCTTGAGTCAAATCAAAGTCGGCTTGAGTTGGAGCAGCGACGGCGGCTGAATGGGGGGGCGTCCTGCCGAAAGCGTGAAACAGACTCAAAAGTCCGCTGGCAAAGTAATGGCCTCTTTTTTTGGATGGCGCAATGGAAATAAATTTTTATCGATTATCATTGAGAAGGGAAAAATCATCTACCAGGTGACTATTATTATGGGCGTTATTGGAAGGCGTTTAAAGGTCGCGAAATCGCAAGGCAAAACGGCCCCATATGAAGAAGAACAAGTATAATACGGCCGTAAGTTCGGCAGGCCGAATCTTAATGTACCCTCTCACATGGATTGCGTAAAGAAAACTTCCTACGAAAGACTGTCATCCGCAATTCGAATTACTTGGGGTTGTGGTATTCTTAAAAACTTCTAACATCGTTGTCGTAAATTGTGAAGTCAGTTCGTACGTGGTATATATTAGACAAAAAAAGTTATGTATAGTTTTAAGTCTACAAATAATTACGAACGGATATGGACTTTTGCTAGTACGTAGAGAGCCAGAATTGAAATATGGGGGTCGCTTATTCGGGGCTAATATACCAATTATGGAAACTTTTGATATGGCCAAATTTTTGTGTCGATTGGAACAAAGGCTCCAAAACCAAATCTCGGGAACGGTTTAATATGGGGCTAATAATATGATTATGGACTTATATGGACCACTTTTGAACAATGGTTGTTAAATATCATATACTATGCACCACGTAGCCAAATTTCAAAGGCAGATCGGATGAATTTTGCTTCTCCAAAAGGCACCGGAAGGTCAAAACTGGGATCGGTTTTATATGGAGCTATATATAATTATGTGACTGATATGAACGCAATCTGCAATGGTTGGTGATACTATATAATAACATCACGTACCAAATTTCAAACCGAAATGGGAAGAATTTTGCTCTTCCCAAGGGGCTCTGGAGGTCATATTCTGGGGATCGGTTTATATGGGGCGCCTATATATAATTATGGACCCGATACTCGACGCAATTTTTGCAATGGGAGTTTGAAGGCCATATATTAACATCAAAACGTACGCAAATTTTCAACTGAATCAGATGAATTTTGGCTCTTCCAAGAGGGCTTCGGAAGGTCAAATCTGGTGATCGGTTTATAATGGTGGCTAATAACATAATTATGGAATCGCATGTGGACCAATTTTTGCAATAGTTTTAGAGACTATATTACCTAACTCCATGTAGCCAAATTCAAGCTGGAATTCGGAATGAAATTTGATTCTCTTAAGGGCCATCGCAAACCCAAAATCGGGGGATCGTTTTTATATGGGACTATACGTAAAAGTGGACGCGATATGGCCCATTTGCCAATACCATCCGACTACATCAATAACAACATAACTTGTGCCAAGTTTCAAAGTCGATAGCTTGTTTCGTTCGGAAGTCAGCGTGATTTCAACAGACGGACGGACGGACGGACATGCTTCTGATCGACTCAAAGAATTTCACAACAGCGACCCAAGAATATATATACTTTATGGGGGTCTTAGAGCGAATATTTCGATGTGTTACAAATCGGAATGACAAAGTTAATATAAACCCCGCCCATCCTTATGTGGAGGTATAAAAAAGTGTTGTTCCACGAAAAACAAACGCACCGTGCCACAATAATTGAGAACGAATGGCAAAAATTCATGAATTGGGCTTCGAAATTGCTCCCCACCCATCGTAATTCTTCAGATCTGGCCCGCCAGGATTTTTCTTGTGTTCTCAGACGTCAAAAGGATGCTCAAAGGGAAAAAATTTGGCTGCAAAATGAGTGGTGATCACCGAATCAGAGTCCATAACTTTGAGGCAAAACCGAAGGAGTACTACCACAAATTGTAATCAAAAATTGAAGGTCGTTATAATCGTTTGTATCGCTGCTTGAAGGGAACTATGTGAATAATAAAAACGAATTTTGACAGAAAAAAATTTGTTTTTCCTTTTGATAGACCGGCGGGCTTACCTAATTAGCCTATTGAATACCTCTCTAACCTCATTCTGTTCGTCGTACTGGTATCCTGTATACACCTCTGACCCGTACAAAAATTTTTAGGCATTAAAAAGCCAATAGGCCAACATCTTGGCGTTAGCTTTAACTGGAACAAGTGCAAGTAATACTAATAAGCCTTCGCAAAGTCCAAATGTCAATTGGGAAAAATCAACTCTGCTTGATATGGTCCATCAAAGCTACAATTTGTTGTCTATAATTGAAATCCCCAAGGTGGGTCATACTGGAACATATTCCCAAAATATTTGATGACGACAATTTAACAAAATTAGGCAGCGTAAACTCCAAACAAGCAATTAAAAACCATAGCTTTGGACTTAAGTAGCGTTGACAAGAATAACATTTTCCGCTACGCCAATCCTCATGGCTATGGAAATTGTTCTGAACCCTTTGACACCCAGACTATATACAACTCAAGACTTCCTATGCCGAAGAGGCAAGAAATTGTAAATTTTCGCGTATAATTTGTGGGCACATAATTGAAAGAATAACGGACCCAATACCGACCCTTGGGGAAACTGCCTCTGGATTACTACCCTCGCAGCTATAAAAATCGTCCACTGCAAACTAGTAAGAACCGCTTCCTACAGAATAAAATGGATTTCAACCAGCGAACATGAACGTCTTGGGAAACCAATGAAATGTATAAGTATTCACAGAACTGTCATGACTGACCGACTCGAAAGCCTCTACTTAGATCCAAGGCTAAATCATGATAGACCACTAACTTATTGGTCAGTGTTCCTCCTAAAATCATCCGTAGTAGCTGAAATCCGTCTGAAACCCTAGAGCTGGAAAATCCGAAAAATCCTCTACGTTCTGATTCGTTAGACGCATTATCTGGAAATTCATCAAAATTTCAAAAAGCATTCTTTGAAAAGCACGGGTAATATGCTAAATTGAACCGAAAATCACAATAACCAGGCGGCGCTACTCTTCTTCGCAATGGTTACAGACCCTTGCAATTTTCCAACGCATCCGCGGTAGTTTTGAAGTCATCAATAAGTATTATAATAAGAATACCCAGATGTCGGGAATTAAAAGGAAATATTAATTTTAAAAAAATCTAATGGATATTACGTCAGCTCCTATTTGCCCTTAGATCTTATTCCTGGTTCAAACTAATCAACTATATTTTGAAATTCCGTGAAACAAAAATTTCATGCCGATTCGTTGAAAATTTTGTATGTGTAAGTATATGGCCGCACTAACACCCAAGCAAAACTTGTGTTCACAATCGGTCCTAAAATTATATATAGCCCACAGATTTGACCATCGGGAAGCCTCTTGGAAAGAGTAACCTTCTAGGGGCGCAAAACATCATCCGATTCGGCTTGAAACTTGAATAATTGTTTTAGTAAATGGTCGCTAACTAGCCATTGCCAAAAGTTGTCCATAAGTTCCATAGTTATTATAGCCGCCCAAGATAAACCGGATATCCCACAGATTTTACTTCTTCCCTGATCTTGTTAAAAATTTGGTACTAATTCCACAAAAATTGGAGCATATAACGTTCCAATAAATTGTATATAAGCCGCCCAGTATAAACCGGGCGAAAATTCATACGGCGGTTCAAGAACTGAATTAATAATATGTTTTAAATCTGCTTTTTTTTTCTAAAATATATATCCCGTAATTGGAGTTTTGAGCCATCGGCAGGAATTACCAATCACAACTCAACATCCACAATTGTGGATGATATCTTTAGTAGAAGTTGTCTATGAATTTCTTTCTTGCCACATGTAACTGTCCAAAATTTTTAAATTTTGACTGGCCTAAAGAACCTCATTGGAATGGAAAAAAAAAATTATGGATCGCGGATACTCTTAAAAAGAAATGCTTGTGAAACAACTTCCATTTTTGCTGGGTATAGTTTATGAAATTTAAATTCAAAAATAAAACTTTATTTGTTAGAATTTTATAAATATTTTTTTTACCATAGGGATAATTGTAGGGAAAAAGTTTTGGGGCATAGGGAACAAAAGGGACCATAAAGTTTTGTGAGCAAACATACTAGCCACCAGAGCACAAGTAAAGCATATAAGCCAAACATTCTATTATAGACCACAATGTTGGGGCATGTAACGAAACTTTATTTAAGGAAAACAAACGCACTTTAGTCGGCTGGCTTTCTTTTCCTTTGAAATAGAGGCTAAATGTAATTTTACATATATTTCCCAAAAAATTCACAACATTCTTATTTAAGACATAAGGAAAAGAACAAAGGTTGACATGAAAGAATTCGATTGTGATTTTGGAATAACAAATATTTTTTTATAGGGCAAAAATAAAAATTTTGTAGCAAAAAAAACAAAACATTTTTGGTAATAAAGGTTGAAAATTTCTGCACGTATCGACGCGCCATCATATGTTTAAAAATTTAAATTCTCCAAAAAACATTACGTCTCAAATAAAGAAATTGAGAATACTTAATGTAATATATGTAATCTCTAATACACACAGGAAGAATACCTCGAACAAGTACATTTGTATTCGAAATTCAAAGAATTGACTTCGCAGTTCCTTTTGCACCTTGTTTACATTTTGCAACTGGTAAATGTATAGTATGTATGTTTGGCATGAGAAACGCGTGAGTGTAAATGTTTATTGGCATAACAAATTGTTGCCATTGGCTGCTGCTTAAGCATTTCAGCAATTGATCAAGTAAACAGCGGACATATGTTTTAAACTGGCAGGAGGCATTCAAAATTGATAAGCAGCAGAAGCTGCGGGTAGGGGCAGATTCCGCAAACCACACATTTTAACCTCCTTATGCTCTTTTCCAAATTCAGGAATATTTAAGTCCGAGAGGTGTGGTGCGTGAGCTCCATTTGGGATGCGAATGGGTCCCCCGATACTTGGACGAGATAAGTGCAAAAAGGAATATTTGTTAGCCTAAATACACTGAGGTTGGTTTTACTAATGCAATGTCAATGGATTGAAGCACGTATTTCAGGTGAATGCCTAAATAATATATCGAAAATCATAAAATTTTTAAAGTAACCAAACAAAAAAATCTACATAAAGAAATAAACAAAGTGTGGAAGCAAATGGATGGTGACAGTATGCAAAGCTCGTACGTTACAGTGGTGGCATGGCGTTTAATTGGTTCGCATTGAAGGCTTTCACAGAAATCGCAAAGAAGTGTGATATTTATAGGAATTTTATTCTCTAAAACGCTCGCTGACAATTTACAAGATTTATTTCCATTGACAGTTCAATTTTATTTGTTTACCAACTTATAAAAAAATTCGATCAAATGTGATAAGCGTGAATTCCTTTGTATTTTGGTTTAAAACCACAAGTGACACATTTAAAAATGTGAAATAAATTTTATTAATTTGCTCGTCCAAAAAAATGGAGGAAAAAACCATTAATAAAATACCGGAAAACAGATCCGAAAAATTGACAGCAGATTTTGAAACGCGAACCACTGTCGCCGTGTAGAAAACTTGCTATGTAGAGTTAATATAATCGGGAAAACGGAAGCACAGACATATTGAACAACAAAGTATATACGGCCGTAGTTCGGCCAGGCCGAAATCCTTAATGTACCCCTCCACCATGGAATTGCGTAGAAACTTCTACTAAAGACTGTCAATCCACGAATCGAATTAACTTGGGTTGCGGTAACCACTTGCCCAATGGCAAAGGTATCTTAAAAAAAAATCCTTAAAGCACGCGTCTTACTAATTGTAAGTTAGTCCATTAACGGGGGAATATATTAAAAAACAAAATTAAAAAAAGACTTGATTAAAATACGTATATAATTCAGTTCGACAAAATTTTCTATAAGAAATAAAATGTTGACATAATTTCGATAGAAATAAAATTTTGAACTAAATTTTCTATAGAAACAAAATGTTGACATAAGTTTTCTTATAGAAATAAAAATTTTTGAGCATAATATTTCTAGTAGAAAATAAAATTTTGACAAAATTTTCTAAATAGAAATAAAATTTTGACAAAATTTCTAATAGAAATAAAATTTTGAACAAAATTTTCTATAGAAAATATAAAAATTTTGACAAAAAAATTATTTATAAGAAAATAAATGTGATAAAATTTTCTATAGAAATAAAATTTTGAACAAAATTTTCAAACAGAATAAAATTTTAACAAAACTTCCTGTAGTAATAAAATTTTTGAAACAAAATTTTCCTATAGAAAATAATTTTTTTTTTTTTCAACGCGAATCGGAATAATTTTGCTCCTCTCAAGAGGGTTCTGGAGATCGATTTATTATTGGGGCTTAATACATTAATTATGGACCGACATGGACCTAATTTTATTGCATGGTTGTTTAGATTACCATATGCTACACAAGGCCGTATTCAGGGGGGGGATGTGGGGATTCAAACGCCCGCCGAAATGAAATGAAATATTTTTAGTATAAATAAATAGTATATTTTTTAGCTATGCAATAGAAAAATTTTATCGAAGAATAATTGAAGGAAAGCTGAGTTTTATTTTGAAAACGCTTAACCTATAAAACTTGCAAGCAAATCAAATAGAATAGTTTGAAAAAAGCCCCGTCAAACGACGTCGAAAAAAAACAAATTGTTTTTGTTCTCGGCACCACAAATCTTTCATTTTTGGAAAATGTCTTTCTGCTTTTTTATTTGTGTTTGTCTTGTTCTTTTGTGAAACATAACTCGCGCTTTGTTTGGCCATAGCAAACAAACAACGAAACAGCCAAACACACATGTGTAAATGAAATGGCGCAAAACCTGCGAAAAGAAGAATTCAGCGATGGATGTACTTGGAGAGTGCAATAAAGAGATATTTCCAAACGTGCATATTCTTTTAAAAATTTTGGTGACAATTTGCCAGTTACTCAAAGGGATGGAAAAGTACAATTTTTAAGAAAGTACAAAAAAGGTATCCTTTTGAAGCGGAAAGGTAGCTTTTTAACTAAATTTCAACAATAAATTTCACTGGAAAATTATTGTCAAGAGACTAAGATTTTAAAGAAATAAAATTTGAACAAAAAATTTTCATATATAAATAAAAATTTTGACAAAATTTTCTATATAAATAAAATTTTGACAAAATTTTCTATATAAATAAAATTTTGCAAAAATTTTCTATAGAAATAAAATTTTGCAAAAAAAAATCTGTAGATAAAAAATGTTGACACATTTTTTTATAGAAATAAAATTTTGCAAAAATTTCCTAAAGAAATAAAATTTGTACAAAAATTTTCAAATTGAAAAAAATAACATTTGGCAAAATTTTCTATAAAAAATAAAATTTTGCAAAAAAATTCATAGTAGAAATTAAAATTTTCAACGAAACATTTTCTACCAGAAATAAAAAAAATTGATAATATAGAACGCATTCTTTTTTCCGACATAAAAACATTATTGAAGTTCAATAAAATCCTGTTTTTGACTATGTCTTTTCAAAATCGAGATTATTTCCTTACCCAATGAATCATGTCTGTTTTGCCAATAATTTGGTAAAGACTATTACCAGATAAAGGTTTGATAAAGACTTTTTCAAAATATTAAAAATATTTTGTCTAAAGCTATTGTACGCCAGTAAATCTGATATCGAAACCTCAAAAATGTCTACACAAAAGGTACGCTAATCATTCCGGGGTACCTACGGTACTGACCGGGGTGAAAAAGTATTGAAAAAAAGTACTAATTAGTACTGCATTTCCATCGCCTGCAGTTACTACGTACTCCATCGCGAACTTTAAATTTTCAACAATGAAGAGATCAAAAAGACGTATCCTTAAGAAATTCGACTAGGAGAGTAGACTCAATGGATTGGCTATTAATGTCCGGTTCATCCGCCGAATAAATGTGCCGACTGAAGAAGTAATTTTTATTTGCTGCCCCAAAAGCGCCGTCCGGCTCAAATTTAATATTAATAAAACAAGTAAGTAAAGTCGGAGCGGGGCCGACTATCATATAACCTTCACCGCCTAATGTTAGGCCAAAATTTGTGTTACCATTTCAACTACTTCACATTTGCTGGAAGCTATAAAAGGAGACAATTTTTTTACTTCTACAAAATCTCTAGAATTAAAATTTAAATCGGCTAACGCTATCCAGTTAATAGGAGGAAACTTCTATTGAAAATGGGTCTAAAATATGTAACAGTCTACACTGAAAAAAAAGCATGCCCGTTACCAAAGATTTTGTCTTTACTTTAAAAATTTTGGTATTGATTCCGAGCCAAAGAAGCGGAGAATAAAAGTAAGGATACTTTTAAGACACAATTCTCTTTGAAATTTAGGTTTTGTGTTCTTGCTTCTAGGAAACAAATTTTAATTTTTCGTTTTTTTCACCATTTATGTTCTTCATATGATATCAAAGTCTTTAAAAAACGAATTAACGGCAACTATTATTTTCTAAAAATTCAGATCGACTATCCAGGTAGAAATTATTGCTAATGGTTCAAGTAAGAAAACATCTAATTAAAAATAAAGTGTTGAAAAAACTATCCTAATTTTTGTGAACGATTTTTTGCTTTGTAGTCAAAATAGCAAGAAAGACAGACAAAATTTAAAGAACAGATTGTTCAATTAATATTTAAAACTTTTCTGAATTTTTAAAGTCAAGTTGAGCCTTAAGCCAAAAAATTTTTCTTTCATGTTATGATACCCCATTAATTTAAAGGGCAAAATCACTTAATTATAAGGACAATACGACTTCATGTTTATTTCAGTGTAACCCATAAGTTTCCCAACTTGGTGTAAACGTATAATATGAGGAGCTATATATAAATCTGACCGATTTATGACTGAAATTTGACATGTATAGTTAAGAATAATAATTCTGCTATCTAATGCGAAATTTCACAGTAAATGGAGATAACTTTGGGCGCCCCCTGGTGCATAATGAGTGCAAATCGGAACGGAAGATATATATGGGAGGCATTGTCTTAATCTGAAAACCGATTTCAAACCAAATTTGGCACAAATTACCGATACTACTAAACGTACTTCTTGTGCGAAATTTGAAGCAAATCAGCGAAAACCCTGGATTTTGTGAAGGCCATATACAGTTTCAAATCGGACGAAGATATATATGGGAGCCTATATCTAAATCTGAAATCGATTTTGACCAATATTTGGCGCATACAATAGTATCGTTAAAAGTAACCGCTGTGCAAAAAAAATTTGAAGTAATGTCAGGGCTAAAACTCGGGCTTTTGGGACGCATATAAGTCACAAATCGGGCGAAAAAGATATATTGTGAGCTAGTATCTAAAATCTGAACCGATTTTAACAAAATTTGACATACGTAAACTGCATAACTATTATAATGTACCCTGTGGGCAAAATTTGAAGCAAATCACGGCAAAAACTCTGGCTTGTTGGTGGGCGATATAAGTTCAAATCGGACGAATGAGTCCATATGAGTCTAAATCGACGAAAAGATATATATGGAGCTAATATCTAAATCTGAAACGCGATTTGGTCTGATATTTTTGCAGGATTTTGTGAATCAATAAAAATATATTGGATGTACAGTATTTTCAATGAAAATCGGTTGATAAACCAACCGCTAACTATGACCAAATCGGGGGATAAAATATTATGGCTAAGCTATATCTAAAATCTGAACCAATAGCGGATTGGTCTCTGTCCCAAAAAATAGCCCTAATCCAAATTTTGAGGACGATCGGACTTTAATTGCGAGCTGTAGCTTTGTGCACAAAGTAAAACTCAGAATTTTAAATTAAATAAGGCGCGATCGGTATAAACTAAAAGATAGGTCTATGACCACTATTTCTTGGCGGTTACAAATACAGAATGCACAAGCTTATTATAACCCTGCTAGCCACAGTACAGGGTATATAAATAAAATTAAATTAAAATTTTGTACAACATAGATTAATATGAAATATTTTTTTTTAAGTTGAACCCCCCCCGAATTAAAATCCTGCTACGGCTTGTGCTAGACACCAACGTACCAAATTTAAAACCGGATCGAATTAAAATTTGCTCTTCCAAGAGGCTCGCGGGGTTAAATCTGGGGATCGGTTATATGGGGTCTATATATAATTATGGCCGAATATGAAAACCAAATTTTGCATGGTTGTTAAAGACCATATCTAACACCACGTACCAAAATTTCACTGGATCGAGAAGAATTTTGCTCCTCCAAGAGGCTGGCGGGAGGTCAAATCTTTCTGGGGATCGGCTTAATTATGGGGGCTATATATAATTATGGACCGATATGGACGAATTTTGGCAATGGTTTGTTAGAAGACAAAAGGGTACTAACACCACGTAACCAAATTTCAATCGGATCGGATGACTTTGCTCCTCTAAGAGGCCTCTCGGAGTTTCAAATCTGGGGATGCGGCTTTTATATGGGGGCTATAAATAAATTTATGGGCCGATGGGGACCAAATTTTTGCAATGGTCATTAGAAGAAGACATTTATACCAACACCTGTACCAAATTTCAGGCAACATCGGATGAATTTGCTTCTCTTAGAGGCTCACGCAAGCCAAATCGGGGATCGGTTTATTATGGAGCTAATATATAATTATGGACGGCGATGTGGACCAATTTTTGCATGGTTGGTTAGAGAGCCATATACTAACACCATGTACCCAATTTCAGCCGGATCGGATGAATTTGGTTTTCCTTAGAGCCTACGCAAGCTCAAATCGGGGGATCGGTTTATGTGGGGGCTATGTAATTAATGGACCGATATGGACGTCAATTTTATGAATGGTTGTTTAGAGACCATAGACTAAATACTCCATGTACCAAATTTCAGGCGCTGGATCGGATGAAATTTGTGCTTCTCGTAGAGCAATCGCAAGGCGCAAATTTGGGGTCCGTTTATAATGGGGCTATACGAATATGGCCCATTTGCAATACCATCCGACCTACATCAATAAACAACTACCTTGTGCCAAAGTTTTCAAGTCGAATAGCTTTGGTTTCGTTCGACGGAACAATGCTCCAGATCGACTAGAATTTCACCACGACCCAGAATATATATATCTTTCATGGGGTCCTTAGAGCAATATTTCGATGTGTTACAAAACGGAATGACAAAGTTAATATACCCCCATACCTATGGTGAGGGTATAAATTTTTTTTTTGCAATAAAAAATAATTTCCAAATTTAGCCGTTAAGTTTTACCTTACAGATTTTTTTCGGTGTAACTATATGGTCGAAGATTGATGATTTAAATTCGATAAAATACTCGTGATAGAACTTCATAACAAATATCCTTGCAAACCACTTATTCATTCAGTTTTAGCCTGAATTTTGGTTATTTGTGGCGACCCCAAAAACAAGAGTCAAAATTCGTGTTGTTTGTGCCTGATGGCTGTTTAGCGTGGGCAAAGCTGAGAAGCTAACATAAAATTTTACAAATGAATCGGATTCGCATGAAATTGGGCGGATGGTTTTGGGGTGCGTTACAACATTTGTTGTATAAATTATTCAAAAAGTACAATTTTTGAAAAATTTGAAACAGGCAATAAAATGTTTTAAATGATTTTGTTAAAAGTGCTTTATCGGAAAATTTTTTGCTGTTGCTGTTGTTATACAATCGTTGTTGTTTTGATTAGTGTGAGATAACATCTGTTGTTAACATTAACTGACGAATATTTTTGTAGGAACTGGTGCTTTTTTCTGGGGAGCTCGTTAATAATTGCAGCACCTGTATGACAAGGATAATAGATGAAAGATATGAAAAATGAAATAAGGTGTGAAACAAATTTGTCAACACACAATTTTTTGTACGTTGGGGTGACATGGGTGACTCTAAGAACGTTGGATATAGTCACCGCACTTAAACCTAATGCAAATTCATTTGTATTTAGGTAGTGATCATAAATTTTGCATAAAAAAATTTTCGAAATTCCACATTTGGAGAAAAGAGAAATTTTATTCTAAAAGAAATCATTTTTTGCATGCACGGTTGCCACTTGTGCTAAAAATAATCTACCAAAATTTGAGGGAAATGTTTACCACAAATCTAACAAATTACAAAAATCCCAAATAAATTTAACAAACGTACTTTCCCTCATTGTTAATTGGTTAATTACAAAAAACCCAAATAAATTTTGCAAAACATACTTTCCCTCTAATTGGTTAAGCTACTCTTGTAGTTTAGTCAACGCATAGTTTTAAGCTGAAAATCAAAAACAAAAGAAAAATATTATTATTGAAAATTTGTCAAATTTATTTCTATAGAAATTTTTGTCAAAATTTTATTTTCTATAAAATTTTGTACAAAATTTATTTCTATACGAAAATTTTTCAAAATTTAATTTCTATAGAAAATTTGTACAATTGTATTTTGCTATACAAAACTTTGTCAAAAGTTAATTTCTATAGAAAATTTTGTAAAAATTTAATTTCTATAAGAAATTTTGTAAAATTTTATTTCAATAGAAAAATGTCAATTTTTTTTAAGAAATCTTGTGAAAATTTTTATTTCTGTAGTAAATTTGTCAAAATTTATTTTATATAGAAAATTATTGCAAAAATTTATTTCAATAGAAAATGTTGTCAGAATTTTTTTCTAAGAAAATTTTGTGAAAAATGTTATTTCTATAATAATTTTGTCCAAAAATTTTATTTCTAAATGTTTTTGTCAAAATTTTTATTTCTATTCCGAATTTTTT
>PGFW01037530.1:0-10062 GCA_003123925.1 Haematobia irritans | reverse complement strand
GCAAGCGTACACTATTTTCTTTGTCATCTTCTTTATTGTGTATTATATTCGTTAATTAACCTCGGCGTTGAACTTTATATGTTCAGCGGCAAATTAGATGTTGATATTTATCTGTGTATATTTAGTATGTATATTTTCTTTGCGATAACATTTTCTAAAGAAATAAAATTTGATACAATTTTTATAAAAATTACGAACATTTTCAAAAATATGAAATAAAATTATTGACTAATAAGTTTTTCATTAGAAATAAAATTTGACAGAATTTTTTATAATATAATTTATCTGAAATGTTCTATAGAAATAAAATTTTAGAAATTTCTTATTAGATAAGTAAAATTGACATAGTAATGTTCTGTATAGAATAAATATTGCATAATTATTTTCTTATTATATATAATGAAATGATTGTGACAAAATTTTAAAGAAATATAATGTTGACGAAAATTTCTTGATGAAAATAGAAATATGTTTGCAGATATTTTCAATTAAATAATATTTTGTATTGAAATATTTCATATTAGAAGTAATAGATTAGACATAATATTTTTTTTTGTTTTATGATATCCAGATAATTTTTCGAATATTAAAGGTGTTATTTATGTTAGATATATAGTGAGATTGCATAAATATATATTTTTTAATATATAAATATTATAAATATTATTTATAATTTTTATAATCTATAGTTTTTCATTGATAAGTAATATTTTGAAAATATTTTTAATTATTATCATGAATATTTTTTCTTATATGAATAAAATTTTGCATAAATTTTCTAATAGAAATAAATTTTTAACAAAATTGTTTCTATAGAAATAAAATTTTGCAAAAAATTTTTCTAGACATATATATTTGAATCAAATTTTCTTAAATTTATATTGAATAAATTTTTGATCATATTTTGCTTAGAGAATAAAATTTTGACAAACATTTTGCTAATAGAATTAAATTGAAGATAATTTTCAATAGAAATAAAATTGGTGTGCAATTTTTTTTTGTATTTATTTTTGACAAATATATTATGTATAATTTATTGTTTAACAAAAATTTGTGTAATATATAATAATTTTGATCAAATTCCTGATGATAATAATTTTTACAAAATTGTCTGAGTGTGCGTCAAAGTATTCATAAATATGTGCCAATATATGTCTATAGAAATATGTTTCAGAAAGTATGTTTTTTTTTTGTCGGGTATAGGAAAGTTTTGTCAAGCAGTTGTTATTGGTTATATAGAATTTTTGAGCTGAACATGTTTATTTGCTATGGAAAAAAGTTTTTTTCAATATTTGGTATGTCAATGGATAATGTACTTTTCTTAAATTTTGTCAAAGGTTATTTAACGTTAAAATTTGTCGTTTCTCTTAAGAATTGTTGTCCAAAATTATTCGAATGGAAGAATTGTTGTTAAATTTATTTAGCTAAATTTTGTGCGAAATTTATTTCTGATGAGTTTTTTCGAAATATTGATCTCTAGTCGAAATTTGAATGAATTGGAAGGAATTTTCAAATGTTTTATTGGTCTATAGAAAATTTTGTAAAATCTTTTGTTCCTATATATAAATTGATGTTTGAATGAATAATTTTCGCAATTGTTGTTGTGGTGTATGAAGTTTTCCCAAAAATGTTATTTGTATAGATTGCGATTTTTCAATCGTTAGTTGTCTATAATGTCTGGAATTTTAGTTAAAGTTGTTTGAGGTTTCTGTGAAGAATGTGAAAGTCTGTCAGAAAGTTTATTCGTACTGAAACATTTTGTCAAGAATGGTTTGATTTCTTTATCATAAGAATGTCGTAATTTTTGTTTATACAGAATGATTTTGATGCAAAGGATTTATATTTCTATAGAAAAGGTTTTGGTATTTGTTCTTATGAAACGGGATTGTATTGGTCGTTATGAAGTAGTTTTGGTCATAAAAAATTTTGTCAAAATTTTTATTGTCTATCGAAATGTATTGTTAAAAATTGTATGTCTAAGAAGATTGGTCGTTTAATGAGTGTTATATTATCCTAGGTTAGAAGTGTTTTGTTCCAAATTTTAATTTCTGATAGTATAAAATTTTCTGTTCTATATAAAGATTTTTTTTTGTAGCATATTTTATTTGTTATAGAAAGATATTTTTTCAAATTTTTCTGATTTTCTAAAAAAATGTTTGTAAATATGATGTCTATAATTAATAAAAATTTTGTCAAAAAATTGTACTTGTTTATTATAAATTTTTTTAAAAGTTTAGTATTTCTTACTGGAAATTTTTGTGCGACAGCATTGGGGGGCGGGCTGTCGGGTTGTGGGGTGGTGGTGGTGTGGCGGTTTTGTGGGTTTGACGTGTCTGGTTTTTCTTCTCTGGTGGATGGTTGTGTTGTTGGGGGGGGGGGGGGCGCGGGCTGCGGGGTTGCGGGCGGGGGGCGGGGGTCGGGTGCGGTGAGTTCGTCGGGGGTGCCCGGCCTTGCCGGCCGGGGTGGGTGTGGTTGGATGTGGATGGTTTGTTGTGTGTTGCTAGGTTTGTTGTTGGCGGGGGGGTTGTCGGGTGGTGGGCCCAGGGGGCTGGGGTGCTGGGGGTGTGTGGGGGTCGGGTCGCGTGCGCGGTGGGGCTGTGGTCGGGGGGTGTTTGGTGACTGGGTCGCGGTGGGGGGCCCGGTGGGGGGCCGTGGCGGGATTGCTTGGGTGGCTGCCGCTGTTTTTGTTGTTGGTTGTGGTGGCGCGACGGGGGCCGCCTGCGCGCGTGCGGGCCCGCCACGGCGCGCCGGGCGGCGGCCGTGGCGGCGGCGGCGGGCGTGTCGGGCGGGCGTGCTCGCGCGCTGGCGGGCGGCGGTCGGGGGCGGCCGTGGGGGCCGGCGCGCGCGGGGTGCGGCGGCGGGCCGAACGAACTGTGGTCGGGTGATGTGAAGATGACGAAGCGGGCATGGTTGGGTAGGCACGTGAGCTCGGTGGGTCGTGGGTGGCACGAAGTGCTGTGCAGAAGCGCTAGGGTGGAGTGGAGCAATTCTTTGTTGGTGAGATGTTGTGGGACGCCGGCGCTGGCGCGTAAGTACGACAAAGCTAGTTGAGCGCGTGATGGGACGTGGGAACACTTTTCGGTGGCGGGTTACTGTAGGCGCGGCCGCGGCCTGTACGGAGCTGCTCTACGCCGGACGTTCAGGACAGTTCTGTCAGAACCAGCGGGGATCGGGGCGTCTCGGGGGGGGATGAATTGCTTCCTGCGCATTGAGCTCCGGAGATCAGAGGCGGGGGGTTTGTGGGAGGAGCGCGGGCGGTATCAGATGATGCTGTGCGGGGCGGAAGTTTGTCGAGAGCAGTTATGGGGCGCGGGGGAGTATGACACGCTTGCCTTGGCCGGAGTGTTGGTTTTAGGGGCAAGAGGCGCGGCATAGTGAGCTACCGAAAAGGCGCCGTACCGCAAGCTTGTCATGAGAGGGGCGGATCCGGGATTGGAGTGAAAGAGATGTTGCTGCTCGCTACAGAGCAGGATCTTGGGAGTTCCGAGCCGAATTTTGCTCGACTCAGGAACTCCGCACTCCAGCATTTCACCCTCGGACTCCGACCCGACTGCCACTCGCGGAGGTCGAGACTCCGGGATAATATAACTAAAGTTTCTAATGTTAATATTACCACTCATTTGTAGTTTTATTTGGTGGGTGTCGGGTACCGTTAAGGCTGAGTTCATATAAAGGATAGTTATTTATTGAGTATGTGTGAAACAAAGAAGGTTTAATTTCACTCAATTGCTTAACACTCGGGTATAATATTAAAATTTACAATGTGTTAATGAAATAAGTATATATTGCTAAGATTTGGACCCATCAGATAGATGTGGGATACCAAACACTATAGTATATGTGGTACCAAATTATTGATCTATCGTCAAAATTCCTTGTAAATTGGTGCGGAGAATTTACATTCATATGCGCATGAAATATTGAGATGTGCTGAATCGATTTTAGACAAATTGTATTATTACTTTTAAAGAATCGTAGTGTACTTTAGAAGTTTAAGTCACTTATGGAGTAAGAACACAATTTTAAGCAGAAAGATTAAAAAATGCAAGCAAGCTAAAGGTTCGACGGGCGGATATGAAGGTTTATCTCTTGCCAACTTTGTATTTAGATTTATTTTGAAAATCTCAATCAGACTTACAGAAGAATCTTGGCGAATGGTTGTGGGAATATAATATATTGGTTGAAAGAATTCGCAAAATGATTGGCATTTTTATGAGTTCAGTTTCATTGGAAAAAATTTTTGGTACAATGTGAGTCATTTCTACAAGTTTTGGCCGTCGAGCTTAGCAGTGAGCGGATCAGTGAGGGATACGAATTTTGGAATCAAATTTCTGGAAATCAAATTTGGTGCGCTAAGGAATTTTCTTACAAAACAAAAGGGTGAACCTAAAATGTTTTATTAAATAACATTTGGCAAGAATAGTTTATAGAAATTCAATTTTGACACAAATAACACAGAAAAAAGATTTTCACGAAAAATTATCCAATTAAATTTAATTTGAGTTTAACAAGTGAATCACAATTAGAAATTTAATCGAATCAAACAAGATTTTTGAATTAGAAGCACAAATCATGCACGGAAAATTAATAGTATCGTTATTTTTAACTCTCGAATCAGTTAGTATTTCTTTTAGATTTGACCTTGCAATAATTTTTTAATTGAGCTGATCATGTTTCTGTGAGCACATTTCAATTAAAATTTGTAATTGGTCCAATGAATTTCGGTATTGAAATGTCAAGGAAAATGTTTGTGGGTGTAGAGGAAATAATAGATTTAAAAGAATAAGAATTTGGCAAAAATGTTTATAGAAATAAAGTTTGAAATGTTATCAACTAAATAAATTAAAATCGATGGAAATAGCAGTGAGCATCAGTGTAAAAGAAAATTTTTAGAAATTGGGTTGCTTTATAGAAATTAGAAATTTGACAATTTTTTGATTTAAAATAGAATTTTGAAAAAATTAGTCAATAAAATACATTTTAGAAAAATTTTTGGATGTAGTAATAAAATCTTTTGCAAAATATTATACAGAAACAAATTTTTTACTAAATTTGTCTATAGAAGTTAAAATTTTGACAAAATTTTCTAATAAAAAATTATACTTATAAGAATTTTGCAAGGTTTATCTGATAGAAATGAATAATGTGTGACAGAATTTTCTAATATAAAATGTGCTGGAGGGTGAGCTATGAAGAATTTTGCAAATGATTTTGTCTATAGGAAATAGAAGATGTTGACTTAAAGGTGTGTTTATAGAATGAAGTAATGATTATAGTAGAATAAGACATTTACAGAAGAAGAATGGGTCTAAAAAGCAAATTTTGCAAAATTTTTCTATTAGAAAGTAAAATTTTGCAAAATGATTCTTGATAGAAACAAATTTGTGACTCTACAGGGTCTGCCGTGTGGTAGAAATAAATTTGTTGACAGAAGTTTGTCGTTTGTGTTGTTTGGTGGGGTGTGGTGTGGGCGGGTTGTATGTAATAGAATTTTGTAAATAAGTTATTATAGAAATAAAATTGTTGACAGAGAGTTTGCGTGATAGAAATAAATTTTCACAGAATTTTCATTAGAATAACTTTTTGGGACAAAAATTTTTCTATAAAAAACAACTTTGAAATGATTTTCTGCTCAAGTATTCCACAGGTATGTATGATGACTAATGAAATTTAAAAAAAAAGCAATAAGGTTTCGGGTATTTAAAACTAGGATCGATCCAGGATCCATATGCTAGTCTACTTCTAGGAAGCACAAAGATGCCCGTAATGAAGTGATTTTTTTACGAATAATGCCGTCTTACATTGGATCGAGATGATGATAGCGCAATGAAACTATTTGTTCGTGAAAAGACTTGCGTTCAGTTATCAAAAGTGTGCCTAAAAAGTTATCCGTTTACTTGATTCTCGCGCTTCTTCGGCTCGGAATCAGATACCACAATTGTTAAAGTAAAGGCAAAATGCTTTGAAAGCAGGACATGCTTTTTTCGGGTAGCAAATTTTGATAAGAAAGTTGGTGATAGAATTCGTAATTACTTAACTATGATGGTCTAGTTTAGAAAAAAATAAGTTTTTTTGAATAGATGATATTTATGGTGGCACCTCCTTTTTGTTACTTTGCACATATATTTTTCCTGCATATAGATATTCGTGATAGGTTCAATAAATAATAATAAAAGTTGTATTAAGGGTTAAATATTATAAATTGATATCATTCGGGTATTATAATTATTTGCGAAATTAATCTTTGAATTATATTTATTTGGATTGCTCTATTTGTTTTCTTAGATGAAAAAAAATTTATTTTATTTCCCTACTATGAGCTATACATTTATATTAATTTTTATTTAAAATTACTTGACCTTAATAATTCATATAAAACCCAACGTTATCATGTATGGTAAAACATTGTATATTGATATAGTACAAATTTATGCTCCGAACATGACTATAAGTATCTCGAAGAGTCTGTATATTTGAGGACAGATTTATATCAATATTCGTTGTATCACGCTATGATTGTGGAAAATGATGTTTCATATTTAATATATGATATATTCATTCTTAATTGATTTTTTGAAATTCCAGTTTTAGTATATCACGAATACATAATATATTTCAGAGAAATATTTATAATAAAGATATTATAATTGGTTAACATTATTTTGCTCTTAGATAAATATATTAATATTAGAATATTTATTGACAATGGTGTTTTATATATATCTATATAAAATTTTAGTGAATTATTTTTTTATATATTATAGCTTCACGAGAAATTTTTTTAGAATATTGCAGCATAGTGATACAATTTGTTCAATGTTACCGTACAGTTATTCTACAAACGTTTGTTGTTTCTTCAGGGCAATTGCAGAATATGACGGAATAATGCTTCTCAGTGTGGTTAACTAAATTAAAGGGAAATATACTCCGCAAAGAAAAAAAAAAACTTTGGTGAAGAAACAGGGTGTTACCGAAACGTTTTTCTGGTTTGTGTTGTGAGTTTTGATTGTGAAGGGTGCTATCGAAAATTTTAAAACTTTTAATCATCCAAAAATAATTCGTTTGTTACAAAGTTTTTATTTTTTCAATAAAAAATAGGGTTTATTTTTTGAAACAACATAACATCAGTCCATTTTCGTTTATATCAAACACTGTTCTTTTCTGACTGTTAAGGTACTGGATTCATTGATAGCATATGAGAAATAATGAGAAAGCAAAATAAGAATGTTCTAGACATATGAAATAACAATAATCTTATGTTTTTGCTTTTTGGCTATCTGATAAAGGCTCTTTTTGTTTTTGATGTGAGTTTGAGTTTAAGTAAGTCTTTGTTAGCTGTCTGTGCGTGTATGACATGTTAAAGTAAGTTTGAGAGTCATTGGGTTAGGCATTGGTAACAAAAGAGAGTGACTTAAAGCAATAACAGTAATAGTATTTTTCCTTATGTCAGTGTCACAAAAAGGATCGTTCATAACAAAAGGCACAAAGAACAATTATCACCAAATTTTTTCCAATTCAAATTTTAATTGAATTAGTAATTATATTAACCATTTTATGAACTTTTGTTTTATACGAATTTAAAACAAATTCAATAGGAAAATAAACCCAATTTCGATTTTTAGTTTTACTCATGATGCAAATTAAATCGTCTTAAAATAGGCCGTAGTCAATATGGCAAAGGGTGACGTTCGTGTATAGGAAGAGGAGGTATAGGAGGGATGGAGGCGGTGTCGTCCATAGTAAAAAAAAAAACAGAATTGGTCATCGTGAAATAAGTTGTGTTGTGTGAATTTGCGTTGATCACTGGAGTTTCTGGATTAACACAAGAAAGAAGGTTTATGTTTACTTGCCATCCGATTTTCCGTAGAATACAGGTTTTAGGTTTTTCTTTTGTCCGTGTAGCTTAAGCATTCGCTGACTCTTTTGGCTACATCCTTCGATCTGATCCTTATTGGTTATCAAGGGAAATGAGAATTAATTTTTTTTTGTTCTTGATCTTAATGCAAGATATTTAAAACTTTCGACATGGTTAGGTGTCTCCAAAAAAAGCCAAGAAGTTATTCAGCACCACTTAAGTGTTTGTGGTTTTATGCCATGCATAGCATAATTTGAGCCAAAAATTTGTTGAGTAATTTTAAGATGTTGGACTTTTTTGGAGCAATGTATCCAAAACGACTAAAGACAAGAGACCCTTTTTTTGTTTGGGCAAAGGCGAATTGGAGTGGTTGGGCAAGTAATTAAGAATGTTGTAAGTTAGTTTTTGTTTGAGGGATTTTTGAGTTTAGGAATTGTTTTGTTGGCCATTTTTGGTATTAATTTGTGGGTGTAAGTATTTTGGAAAATTCGTGATACCTTTGTGGCGAGTGCGGCAGGCCTGGCGATTGTAGTTCAGGTTGGTACTATATGTGGTAGGTCATATGTTAACAGGTTGACAATCATTGGTGTTTAACAGCTGTGGTTACGTATCGTAGCGGTTGGACATTTGTATTATTTTTGTTCTTAATGAAACACAAATTAATTTTATTAAATTTCTAACGTTCACCCGATACGTTGCTGATTTATAAATAGAACCGAAACCCGGGTAGTAAAATTTTTTTTTCGTTTAATGTCCCATCATACGAAATGCCAGATTTTATGCCTGCTGGCATACAGCTGTCCAGCACCTGCCATCCTCCTTGCCTGCTATTAGGGAAATAGTTGTCGACACTAATGTGTAAATCATCAAGATACCACGTCCAATCACTGGGACTTTGTTTGAACCAGGAAGAACAAATAAAAATATCCAAATGTTAAAAACCTCCACATGTCATATCCTGTAAAGAGAAATTAAATGAAAGTCAAAAGACATTAAAATATCGCAATCAAATTTATGGGAATTTTCAAAAAATTTAAAAACATAGAAAAAATATTTTCTCAAAATATATTAAAATTTTTTAATATCTAGTTAATTGAATCAAAAAAAGATTGCCTTATATATAGGAAACATAAAGGCTGTTAAATTGAATGTTGTCTCCCCTATATGGAAAACAAGTCACCTATTTTAAATGTAATTTTTCTTTGTTAAAATTGATTTATTTTGTTGATGAAAAAAATGCAAAACAAAATTTTTTTGTTTAGAAAGAGACTAATTAAAAGACTGTACTAACAGTCCTCAACAACTTATCATTTTCATTCGTAGATTTCTTACTCTTGCATACATTTATTTTGCATTTACATGGCTATGTTAGCTTGTTTCTCATGTTAGTATTGCATTAACCAGAGGTCTCTTATGTTAGATACTCATTGGAATGTTAAACAGACATTGCTATGCTAGTGATCAATTACAATAGCAAAAGCATTAACTCTCTTGCTCTCATTAGAGTTAATTGCTTATAGCAATCGGCTGAAAAGAAAAAAAACAGTTATATATTTATATATAATATAATATATATATATATATTATATAATATATAATAATAGTATTATATAAACTAATATAGCTACTAATAATTATAATTAATTAGTTAAATATATTTATAATATGTATAACGTCAATAAACAATAGGTATAGGTAGTATATATGTGTATATCACTACGGTGGTATGATAAGGTATTGATTGAGATATAAGAACGATATGATAAATAAGATATATAATTATATATATAATATAGTTATAATAATAATATATACAGATATATATACATATAGTATAATACTATTATAATACTTGGCTTACTTTGGCATAAAAGAAATAAAAAAAGAATGAAAAAAAAAAACAATATTATATATTTTTTTATACCATGCACCATAGAATGGGGTATAGATGAATATGCCATTCCGTTGTAACATACGTAAAAATGGTCCGATATGCCCATTTGCAATACGTCCGACCTACCATCCATAAAACAACTACTTATGCCAAGTTTCAAGTCGATAGTTTGTTTCGTCTCGGAAAGTTAGCCGGATTTCAACAGACTGACGACGTGGCTAGATCGACTCAGAATTTTACCCACCACCCAGTAATATATACTTATTGGTCTAGAGCAATATTTCCCAAAGTGTTAAGCAAAACGGAATGAGCA
>PGFW01037498.1:0-10223 GCA_003123925.1 Haematobia irritans | reverse complement strand
TTGAAATCATTAACTACGATTAAAAATGCCAATTACGAAACCTTTATAAATTTTTGCGAGTTCTTAAATTGGTATAATTTGTTGGGCCCTGAATTACGATATCAACACAATGTATTCCAAATTTAAAAACGACAATTGATCATTGGCCTTTTCTCGTGTATGCTCTGCCGATCAAAGAGCAGTTTAAAGAAAAGCCATTAAAATCTGGCTATCGGGCTTAACCAGCCGATCGTGCGAAGCATCTGGCCCGAAGAACTGACGAAACAAAGCCACACAGACGTGGCTATAAAAGAATCGGGCGGTGAATCGGCTGCATAAAGGAAATTTTCTACGCCGAAGGCAGAGAGCTAGACTGAATCTATAGAGTTTTATCATAAACGCTAATTAGTGAAATGGAGCAATCTCGATATTGTTACCACCGATCCTAAACCAATTTTGAGTTTTCTTAGAATAACAACGGCGAAAGTCTAATGGCATTTCCTCGTTTCTAATGTATTCTTCAAGATTAAAGAATGGCATCTCGTGCAAATGACGTGGTCAATTTGTTTGCTTTCTGTATTTTTCTTCCGTTCTACAACACATCAGTAAACTATGGACTTTCTCCGGCGGAACTAGTCAATTTCTTAATTCTCTAAATGAGTTTGTGATACTGCGGAAATATCCAACGTAGATGACTCCTGAAGGTTCTTTGAAGTCAATATCTTGATGGTTAGACGTTACATAAGATGTGCGGTGCTTGATTGGCGGGCCCCTCTCTATTCCTGTCGTAAGCTGTGCGAAACCCGTACGATGGTTTGGCATCTTACTAATAATATTTAACAACGTCACTTTCCAGAGGTCGATTTCCGAGAGAAGAATTTGTATAAATTTTATTGTAGTAAATTTTTTGTCTATTTGTAATTCTGTATAAAAGTTATTTTGTTAAAAATTTTTTTTATGTGTCTATAAACACATTTTTCTTATCATTATATTTTCTAGTATAAATATTTTTAAATCAATTTTATTTCTATAGATTTTTGTTAAAATTTTATTTCTATTAGACATTTTTTTTAAAATTTATATGTCTATATAAATTTTTATTTTCGACCTTTTATTGTCTATAAAAAATTTATTTTGACAAAATATATTTATTTTGTATATCAATTTGGCAAAATTTTATTTCCTACAGAGAATTTGCTCTGCAAAACTTTTATTATCTGTAGAAAATTATTGACAAATTTTATTTCTATATGAAAATTTGCTGATAAGTTTCATTTCTATGGAACTATTTTTGTTTAAAATTTTTTTTTTAAAATGATTTTCTCAAAATTTTATATTTTACTAATAGAAGACCCTTTTGTTAAAATTTCGAATATACTATTTAACTACTTATTGCAAAATCTAACAAATCATCAGAATTCTGCCAATTACCAAACAGCATGAAATCTACCCATTGTTGGTTAGAATAGTACCAAAACTGTGAAAGTTTGTGTCGGCTTATTAATGTTTTTGGGCGGAATTTTCTTTTGAAGTGTGCCGAGTCTTACAATAGCCAAAAACTTCTAGACCAGATGGCTCAAAATCATAGAAGTCCACATCGCGTCTAAGGATAACTTTGGTTTATTGTTTAAATGTTATGATTTGCATATGCAACATGGGTACCGTTCCACAACGAAATTAGTTACTCTTCCAATAATGTTAGACAAACTTATTTTTTTAGATTGTTCTCCATATAATATTATTAAGTTCATATTTTCATTTCAATTTTACATGACATATGGCTCTGAGGGAACCAGTCCCATACTAATCGTACCAGAGTTAACAGTTTCATCAGAATTTCAAACAATCGATAAGTTTGAGTCAACTTTTTGCTTAAAGTAAGTGTTGGTGCGATATTTTTCCAAAATCAATTGATCGATCTTATCAAATATGTGTAAAGTTAGTTGATGCATATTTGTGTTCTTTTGTAGTCTCGCATAGATAACCTTCACAAGAATCTACAGTTCCTCATACAACATTTCCTAAATGTGTAAAATAAAATCCCTCTTCTTTTCTTCACCCACTAGGTAATAATATCCATGAAAATTTAGTTAATATGCTTGTTTCTTTCAATAATATATCCAATCCACTCACAAAACTTTTCACATATGCTGTCTTTTTTCCTTTAAAAAGATTTCCTTCTGTTAATGTTGATCTGTTGATCTCTTGATGATATTGTTCAAACAAAAATGATAGCAATTTTTACATATATGGTTCTTATTTACTTAAATCATTATTACTGAGTTATTAATGAGAGAGATATGCACATAATGCCTCTACACTTTTAATTTATATATCCAACTAGTTATTAACTATCAAATGTATGTTCTGATTGAAAATCCTCAAAGTTTTCAATTTTACTGGCTTGATGAAGAAAATGTTGACTTGCTCGGAAATCCAATGTCATGACCTATATAGAACTGTCAGTAGTATACAATCCCATAATCAATCTATGAATATGTAGAGATGTATATAGATGTTTATTATCACGATCTTGGAATACTCAATTCACCATTGTTCCCATATAACCTGTTCCTTTAAAAGGCCACAACACCAGCTACTCTTTTGCAAACATTCGCAAAAGGTATCCCACTTTTCGTGTAATCAAATCTTCCACACGTAATAATTTCAACGTACACAGATTTTTCGTGTGTTCCATAATTAACTGATTGTATGAAGTATTTCAAATAAAATAATTATCCCGTAACAATTATCATAGGAAAAAGAGGATAAATTTTCTAACGATGGTCTCAATATTTCGTTTTTCTGGCCTTTATCGAACGAATAATGATACCGGAAAAATTGAAGACAGTCGTTAGGAGCTGGATGGATTTATAATTTACACTTTCATAAAGAAAATGGTTCCAAGGTCGCTTATGTATGTAATTAGCGGCTAGGAATTTTCACAAAAAAATTATATGGTAACATACCAAATTTTTATATTTTTTTTGGGGCGTAGATAAATAATTATCTTGTATTCTATTCTAACATGCGTTTGCATTAATCGTAAATAACCCCAATTTTGCTGTTAAGGATGTGCTTTGTTTTCATAAGTGTAAGGCCTATTTGCGTATTGTTACTTAAGAATTTCGCATATTTTATTCTATGGAAATTTTGCCAAAAAGTGTTATTTCGTTTAGAAATCTTTGTCCAAATTTTTTATATAAAATGTTTGTCAAATTTTTTTCATAGAAAATTTTGGTTAAAATTGATTCTATAGAAAAATTTTGTCGGAAAAGTTGTATATTCTTATTAAAATTTCATCGCAAAATTGAGGTATTTTCTACAGAATTTTTGTGTCAGCTATAAGTGTTATTTGTATAGAAATAATTGAAAGAATCAAAAAAAACACTATTTTATTCACTCTCACATTTTCTAGAAGATTTTATTTCTATATAGTTTGAACTTTTTGTTTTCTATATAGAGAATTTTTGTCAAAAATTTTAGTTTCTATAGAGAATTTGGTCAAAATGTCTTATTTCTATAGAGAAATTTGTCTCAAAATTTTTTATTTGTAATAGAAAATTTCATTTTGATTTCCTATAAAATTGAATTTTTATTTCTATAGAATTTGTTCAAAATTTTATTTCTAAAAGCATTTTGCAAAATTGTATAATGCTCATCTATAGAAATTTTGGCAACATTTTATATCTATGAAATATTAGTCAAGATTTATTTCTTAGATATGAACAAAAATTATTGATATTCTCAAGATTTTCATTTCTATAGAGAAATTTTGTCAAATTTTATTTTTTATAGAAATTTGTATTTTATTTCTATAGGTATTTGTCAAAATTTTATTTCTATAGAAAATTTTGTCAAATTTTATTTTATAAAACATTTTGTCAAAATTTTATTTCATAAGAAATTTGTTAAATTTTATTTCTATAGAAATTTGTCCAAATTTATTCTATAAAAATTTGTCAAATTTATTTTAAAATTTTTCAATATTCTATAGGAAAATTTGTAAAAAACAAAAAAAAAATATTTCATTTGACATTTATTCTGAAGATGATTTTATTTCTATAGAGAATTTTTGTAAAATTTTATTTCTATAGAGAATTTGTCAAATTTTATTTCTATAGAGATTATATCAATTTTATTTCTATTATTAGAAAATTTTGTCAAAATTTTATTTGTATTAAAAATTTTTGTCAAAATTTTATTTTCTAAATTTGTCAATTTTATTTCTAAAAAATTTGTTCAAAATTATTTTCTATAGAAATTTTTTGCTTCAAATTTATTTCTGTATAGATTTTGCTCAATATGTTTATTTCTATAAAAATTTTGTCAAATTTTATTCATGAAATTTTTAATATAATTTATTCTAAAAATTTTTGTCAAATTTTATTCTATTAAATATTTGTGTTGCAAATTTTATTTCTTTAAAAACTTTACGCTCAAAATTTTATTCTAAAACTTTTGCTCAAAATGTTATTCTATGATTTGTCAAATTTTATTTCTATAGAAAATTTGTGGAAATTTTATTTCTATAAAATTTTTCAAAATTTTTTGTATAAAAATTTGTCAAATTTTTTTCATTTTCTTTAAAACTTGCTCAAAATTTATTTCTATAAAAATTTTGTCAAAATTTATTTCTATAGAAAATCTTGTCAAAATTTTATTTTATACAAGATTTTTGTCTATGAAAATTTTTCAAATTGTTATTCTAATAAAAGAAAATTTAGGTTCGAAAACCTGATTTCTATATGGGAATTTGCTCAAATTTTATTTCTACACTGTTTAAAAAATATGTTTTTCTAATAGTTTCGATATAGAAACAAATGTTGTTTCGGCACAATTTTTTTTTAAACACAATATTTTAAGTGACAAACTATGTTAGTTTGCCAATACTTATAATTTTTAGAGAACAATATGATTAATATGTTTATTAATTATTATGTGTTTTGGGCATAACTATTAGTCTCCTAATAAAAAATTTTTATGTGTGAATTATAACCCATATTATAATTTTAAAATATTGTGAGTAATCATTATATTATGTTTGTGATATTCTTATTCGAGGCGACAAATATGAGATGAGAGATACGGTAGTGTCTGGAATGCGATATGATTCAATATTTAACACAGGAGAGATCAAAAGAGTATGTCAAATTCTCTGTTGTCAATAACGATATATAATGTGTGTTCGGAAATGGCTTTATGACTAAGGCAAAGTTCTTCTATACGCTTAAGTTAATATTAGTTAATTTTGAATATTAGAATGTGAGTATTCGGAAATCTAAAGAGAATAGTATTTAATACCAGAGAAAAATAAGACAGCATGAGATTTTCGTGATTGAAGCAGCATTTTAAGTATTGTGTGGAATGTGTTTTTGTTTTATCATTTTGGCGTTATGGGTTACATCTATTTCTTTCTTGGTTCGTAAAAGAACCGTAATGTAGAGGAGTAAAGTCAATATTGAGGCAAAGGAAATTACAAAAAAAAAAAACGGTGGAAAATATATACAAATTACAAAGGGATATTCATAAAAATAACGAAAGGGCATTATACTCTTTTTAGAGTTGGGACAGTAAAATGAAAAAAGGAGGAAATAGTGAAAAATTAACAGTAAAATGTATAAGAAAAAGTTTAGTTCTCTTTTATAGAGTAGTCCAAGAGGAGTTGACGCGAACCTTCAAATATAAAGCGGGCTTAAGTTGGTTTTGTAGCGTAAGCTTGAAAAAATTTATTTCTTTAGAATAAAATTATTAAAGAAAGTAAAAGGCAAAAAGTCGTTTTTAAAGCGATAATATGCCAGTTAATCCGGTTTAAAGTTAAAAAATTAAATTAAGTCAAATATGAAGTTTTAAAATGATTTAGATGTGTTAATTGCTAGTAAAAATAACTGTTCAGCCATAAATAAATTTAGTTTATATTATAAAATTATTATGTTATGTTTCTGTACTCGATCGTTCTTCTTTTGTTAGAGTTTTGTGAATTCCTTCCAAAATTTCAACTTTTATACAAAAACAGTTTTATTAACAAAATTGACTATTTTTAGCGATATAAACAAATAATATATTTTTATCCATAGCTTACAGACCATTCGTTTCGATTACAAGCATGTGCAAAGGGTAGTGTGTGATTAGGAACCCATTGCTCGGATTGTAGGTCAGAACAGATTAACTCACTTGCTCCACGTTGCCACACATGTGTTGTTTCTGATTTCTTTAATGTTAATAGTTGCGCTGGGTTAAGTGGGACGCTGAAAACTATGGCTATATAAATGTAACTTATAACGATTAATTGCTCTATGGGATATAACAGCCTACGATGATAAGCCTCGTGGTTAGTGTG
The DNA here is from genome assembly GCA_003123925.1 of Haematobia irritans. Classification (NCBI taxonomy): domain Eukaryota; kingdom Metazoa; phylum Arthropoda; class Insecta; order Diptera; family Muscidae; genus Haematobia; species Haematobia irritans. The sequence goes on along the minus strand of PGFW01037498.1, from coordinate 3,904 downwards.
TTGGTTAAATACTGTATGGTCTCGTTCGATTCTCCGTCAGGCGAAATAGGTATTATACATTTAAGTAAAATTAGTAAAATTGAATAATTTTTTCAACATTATTTGCTTTACAGAAAAAAGGTTCTCTAAGAACTAAAACCTTCGTGGATAAGTTTGAAAAATTATTGTTAGGGTATGAGTCCAACAATCTTCTTTTGGGAAAATTTCTTCTAAGCATATATTTATTTGACGGCTCAAATTCTTACAAACATAACTAATTTATGTTTCACATTAAACAAAATATAATGTTTCGCGGCACTATCAATAATATATTGCTTCCTGGCAAAATATGTTTTGAACATATAGTTGAGTGGCGATTTTTTTGAGGTGTATAGAAACTTTGACAAACTATATTTCTAATAGAAAATTTGTCAATTTTTTTTATTGCATCAAGATAATCTTTTAGTCCAGAAATTTATTTTTTTTTTAGATTTTTTTTTTATTTTATCATATTTTATCTAAACATTTGTAAAATTTTATTTCAGTATAGAAGAATATGTATCAAAATTTTATTTCTAGATTATACAATGTTGTAATGCTTACTATGCCGAAGAGGTGATATAGATTTATGCATTCTGGCTTTTCTTTTCTAACTTCTTATGTAAGCATGTTCGTTAAATCTGTATAATCTGTCAAAAAGCTCGAAATAATAATACTGTAGTCATTTTATCAATTATTTAATAGACTTTGTAACTGTACTATGACGTTGTTTCTTTTAATCAGGCTAACATGATATTATTTAAAATTTTTTATATATTATTTCTCTTCTTGACAAATTATATATAGAAAATTTTGTCAAAATTTCATTTCTGCACAAATTTTTGTCTACTATTGTGGAATCTTTTCATTGCATTAATGAAATTTGTTCATTATGTCTATGGAAAAAATTTCATTGGTATAATTGTAATGAAATTTTTCTTTCTGTGTAGAAATTTAGGATTTTATTTTAATTAAAATTAAACTTTTTTGCAATTTTTTGATTTTATTTTACATTCGGTTAATATTTTGTTTAGTGTAGGCTTAAAATCATTATTACCAATAATGCAACAGTATAGTTTTAGTAATATATGAACAACAACAACATACACACCCAACACACGCATATAGGTATATATTTACAAATACGCCTACAAAACATTTAATGTCCTTCTAGCTTCAATGGCCACTGGTAGCTAACATTCATTCACAATTCATTTATAGTCAATATAAACGAGGCCACAGCAAATTGTTTAAAACTACATACAGGAAAATGATTAGAAACCCCGTTGGGTAAACAAACATTAGATTTTAAAATACACTCACCCTATATCTCTCGCTCTCTGGCTCTCTCACTCTTTCTTTTATATAAACCAACATGACACTTAAGCATACTCTACATGAAGGTCTTCAGCCATCGCTTTAACCAGATAAACAATCATAATACACACTAGGCTCAATTCATTGTGTTCGCCTATGTATGTGTGTGTTTGGGGGATAGGATTAGTTTGTAGGCTTTTGAATGTGCCCTATATCGATATGTACGAGTATGGGATTTGCCTATTGTATGGTTTATTTGGTGGTGAGTATGGGTATATAGATAGGATTTTTTAAATTTTATGAGAGTGGCTTTAGCAATTTTGGGAACCATATTTAATATTGCTTGTATGTGACAGTTGTGGTTTGTTTTAGATTACTCATCTTGTTCGTTGGCCAGGTAACAACATATATGAAGCGCCAAGTTATAAAAGCGCCGTGATCGTTGGATGGAAATGGGTATTCCTTAAAGATTTCAGCTCGAGGGCCAAAACTTGAGATGTAACACTAAATTTGGCAAAATGTAGTGTAGGAGAGGTGGGAGTTGTGATTTAATGGAGTTTCAACCAATGGGGTAGCATAGATTGAATTGCTAATTTCAAATGTGATTATCCCTCCGAGTAATATAATGGACCAGATATATTGGTAATTTGGATTATAGATGTTTGTCTTGTTAGAAGTCACAAATTACTTAATAGGCAATGATATGTGCCACCGAAACATTAAATGTACTTGTATCGCATCAATTTAAACAAATATATATATACAGACCAAGATCGTGAAGTAATAATAAACAGAAATATGCTGGCAACTTATTCTATAAGGTCTTACAACAGTCCCATACAAAATTTATACATTGTGGGTAACGCTTTATTATTATCAAAATTGAGGGTTCTCATAGTTAAATGACCTATGGATTATGATTGTGCCTTTTGTGGGATCTAGAATACTCTTATATCGGAGATTTTCTCACCGATTCGAGGTAGAAATTCGGAAAATCTAGTAATATGAAATCTTTGACCAATAAATTGGTGACAATGATTTCATATTTCGCAATAAAAGTTCTTGTCGCTTAATCATGGCGGATCCATAGATTAAGACATGTATTCAGACAAAAATTTCACGAAAACTGATCGACAGCTTCAGATTTCGGAATCAGGATTCACCATCAGTACAACTCTGATTTTTCGAAGCTTTAATGAGCAGGGTATAGATTAAGGATAATTGTTACATTCTTTAGCCATTGAAGAGAATGTAAACGCGTACAAATCGGTAGAACGACCATGGATATCGAGTACATGTTTTCTGTTTCGGATCAAGCGCGAAAATGACAAGTATGTAACCTTTTCCCAGCTCATTTTACGCTCACTAGATCGGATCTTGCGGTATGGTGATGAAGAAGTATAAAAGGCGAAAATACGTTATATATAATTTGACAAAAATTCTTTTATAGAAATTAAAATTTTGACAACATTTTTCTGATGAATATCGGACGAAAAATTTTGGTCATGGAGGAAAATCGCGTGTAATTCGAGGTATGTAAAATATTGTGTTATGATTATAACAATAAATTCTATAATCTATAATTTTCTTATATTCAGATGAATTCATTGTGTAGGTCAATAACAATTTTCTAGTGTAAGAAATAATATCATTTTTATTATACATATTTCAAATTTTTCTGTATTAATTATCTCGACACACTCAATCGAAACTCTTCTTGGAGATTTGGTAGCAACTTGTACACACTTCTTCGGGCCGCAGAAGCGTGTTTTTTCTTCTGCTTTTACTAGAAAACTGCTAGTCCGTTAGCAAGTTTTTTTTGACAGGTTTTTTTAGGTTCCGCTTTAACCAATGCGAAGTAATATTTCTCAATATGGAGCGGTATGAGCTACTTGGCGTGTATCGGAGATTGGGTTTTGATCCTTGGAACATTCTTCTGAGAAACGTGGTAGTTGGAGGTGGTTGAACCAGTCCATGGCTTTATATTAGCGCCTATAGATGCCGATAGTTCTGCCAACCAACGCCTATAAAAAGTCGGACAACACCTGGAGGTGCTTCTCAGGAAAGGCAGCAGCGTTATTCAAACACTCTTCACGAATGTCTAATTTTTTGGTTGACAGCCGGAAGCTATGAAGTGCTGCTTTTTCAAGCCACAGGTACAGATGGCTTGCCAACAGAATTTCTTTGGCGATTTGACATTTTATGTGCTTGAAATATCTGCTTCTTTTCCTTCCTTTGCGTATAAAAACTTCTGTCCGGAAGTGTCTTGTAGTCGCTTTGACGTAGGGTTTCGTCGTCCATTACCCGCAGTCAAAATTCGTCAGCATCCGTCGTGTACAGCCTCCGATCGCGCTTTGCCGGCTGTATTTTGTTTTCTCGCGATTTGGAGTCACTCCTTCTTGTAAGTCGATGTCGCTGTTTTTTTTGCTCGATGCACGGTTGTAACGATACACCCAGCTTATTTGCGGCATCTCGGAGAGAGAGGTTAGGTTCGCTTAAAACTACCAGGCAACTCTTTTCGTTCACGGCTTCCGTTTTCGATTCCCCCGATCCAGACTCCAGGTGTCGA
>PGFW01037483.1:41959-52325 GCA_003123925.1 Haematobia irritans | reverse complement strand
AAATCCAACAAATACCGGAATTCCTTTAATTGCCCGGAATATACTTCCAGTTTGACCCTCCTCTATTTAGAAAATTCACTTTCTAATTCCAAACGAAAAAATATTTCCCTTTGAAACGAAGTTTTGGACAAGCGAAATCCCCATTTCTTATAAAGTATTTTCTTTGAGAGCGAACCGACCCAACGATTGCCTCTAATCATTTTTATTGGCTTTTAAAGATTTTTTTGCAAAGTATGTTAAAGTTTTAGGTCCTCAGAAATAATAATTTTTTCTTCCCACGTGTTTTTTACTTATTTTCACCTGCCGAGAAAGATTCTGATGAATTTCTCAATATACGAAAGTTATTTAAACATGTTTCTTGCCCCAAGGTTTGAATGGCCACCATGCTTGTATAATCCAAATTTAACAAGTTTCACCTGGTCGCACGTCGCTTTTTGGTTATCCACGTCCAGGTGATCCTATACCGCTATCATGGATTGATAAAGTGACACATATCCTTGATATCACTATTTGACTGAGAAAAACGTGAACTTTTTTATGGAAAAATGAAAAAGCCCAGGGCCTGTGTGTTTACACGGTTGCTACAGTTGGTGAATTATATTAAGAATGTAGATTTTTTTACTGTTTGGTAGATTGGTAGAATTCTTGATGTTTTGTTGATTTTTGCACAAAAATTCTTCTTGCAACTAAGAGGTACTTCACAAATTTTCTATTGAATAAGGATTTTGATAAAATTTCTATAGAATTCAAATTTTGACAATATTTTCTATTGAAGTCAAATTTAGACAAAATTTTCTATAGAAATCAAATTTAGACAAAATTTTCTATAGAAATAAAATTTGCGAAAATTTTCTATTGAAATAAAATTGACAAATTTTTTTTATAAAAATATAAAATTTTGACAAAATTTTCTTATATACCATTCAAATTTTGCCAAAATTTTCTTATAGAAGTCAAAATGTTGACAAAATTTCTATACAAATACAAATTTTGATAATTTTTCTATAGAAATAAAATTTTGCGAAAATTTTCTATGAAATAAAATTGACAAAAATTTGAAATAATAAAATATTGAAATTAATTGTAAGCAAAATTTTCTATAGAAAATAAATTTTTGCGAAAATTTTCTATTGAAAATAAAATTGACAAAAAATTTTTTATAGAAATAAAATTTTGACAATATTTTTTATAGAAATAAAATTTGAAAATCTATGAAACAAAATGTAAATTCTAATAGAAATATTCGAAAATCTGAAACGATTTTTCAAAATCATGAATTTTGACAAAATTTTTAAAACATGAAATTCAAGAAAAATTTGCACAAATTTTTGTATAGAAAGTAAAATTTTGGCGAAAATTTCTATAGAACAAATTTTGACAAAATTTGTCTATAGAAAATCAAATTTTTGACAAAATATTTTCTATGAAATGAAATCTAAAAGTTTTTATTGAAAAATAATTTTGCGAAAATTTTTATAGAAACCAACAATTTTGGAAAAATTTTTTTTTTTTCTATAGAAATCAAATTTGACCAATTTTCTATTGAAATCAATTTAGAAAAATTCTTCTTGAATAAAATACAAAATTTTCATGAAACAATTTTTATAGAAAAAATCTTTTGAAATTTATTGAAATAACATATTGACACATAAATTCTGTTTTAGAAATAAATTTTGAACAAAATTTTCTATAACATTCCAAATTTTAGACAAAATTTTCTATAGAATAAATTTTCGGCGAAAATTCTATTGAAATAAAATTTGACAAAAATTTTCTATAGAAATAAAATTTTGACAACATTTTCTATTGAACACATAACAAAATTTCTTGACAATAAAATTGGGAAATGTTTCTATAGAAATAGAATTTGGCATAAAATTTCTATAGATAAATTTTTTGGCAAATTTTATTAAATATTAGAAAAATCTAAGATATTTGCAAATTTATAGAAATAAAATTTTGAAAATTATTGAAATAAAATTGATTTTATAAATAATTTAATTTCTATAGAAATCAAATTTTGACAAAAATTTTATATAGAAATAAAATTTGTGACTAAAATTTTTGTATTAGAAAACAAATTTTGACAAAATTCTTCTATAGAAATAAATCTTGAAAACATTTTCTATAGAAATCAATTTTTGACAAAATTCTATAGAAATAAAATTTTAACAAATTTTCATATAGAAATAAAATTTTGACCAAAATTTTCTAATAGAAATAAAATTTTGAACAAATTTTCTATAGAAATCAAATTTTGACAAAATTTTCTATAGAAATCAAATTTTGACAAGATTTTCTATAGAAATAAAATTTTGCGAAAAGTTTTCTTATAGATAAAAAAAATTTGCAAAATTTTCTATAGAAATAAATTTTTTACGCAAAAATTTTCTAAGAAAATAAATTTTGACAAAAATTGTCTATGGAAATAACATTTGCGAAAAAATTTTCTACAGAAATCACATTTGACAAAAATTATCTATAGAAATCCAAATTTTGACAAAATTTTCTATAGAAATACAATTTTCGCGAACATTTTCTATAGAAACGCAAATTTTTTGACAAAATTTTCTATAATAGAAATTCAAATTTTGACCAAATTTTACTATAGAAATCAAAAATTTGCGAAAATTTTCTATAGAAATAAACTTTTGATAAAATTTCTATAGAAATAAAATTTATGACAACATTTTCTATTGAAATATCAAATTTAGACAAAAATTTTCTATAGAAATACCAATTTTGCGAAAATTTCCTAAAGAAATAAAATTTTTGGAACAAAAATTTTCTATTGAAAATAAAATTGACAAAATTTTTATAAGAAATAAATATTTTGACAATATTTTTTATAGAATATAACCATTTTGAAAAATTTTCTATTGAAATCAAATTTTGACAAATTTTCTACAAGAAATAAAATTTTGCGAAAAATTTTCTAATAGAAACCAATTTTGACAAAACTTTCTATTATAGTAATAAAATTTTGACAAAAATTTCTATAAAAATCAAATTATTGACAAAATGTTGTATAGAAATTCAAAGTTTGACAAAATTTTCTATAGAAATAAAATTTTGGCGAAATTTTTCTATTCGAAATCAAATTTTGACAAAATTTCTAATAGAAATCAAAACTTTTGAAAAAAATTTCTATAGAAATCAATTTTAGACCCAAAAATTGTCTATAGGATAATAATAATTTTCGCGAAAATTTTATTGAAATAAAATTGAAAATTTTTTATAGAAATAAAATTTTGACAAAATTTTCTATATAAATCAAATTTTGATTAAAATTTTCTAATCAGAAATCGAAATTTGAACAAAATTTAGCTATTAGAATAAAATTTTGAAAAAAAATCTATAGAAAATTCAAATTTGACTAAATATTTCTATACAAATCAATTTTAATAAAATTTTCTATAGAAATCAAATCATTGACAAAAATTTCTATAGAAATCAAATTTTGACAACATTTTCTATAGAAATGAAATTTAGACCAAATTTTCTATAGTTATCAAATGTTGAAAAAAATGTTCTTCGGAAATAAAATTTTCTAAAAAATTAAATTTTTAAAATTTTCTGTAGAAAGAAAATTTTTTAATAATTTGCTGTAAGCAGGAAAATTTTTTAAAATTTTATATAGAAATAAATTTGGCAAAATATCTTTAAAAATGTTAATTATCGTTTCCTCTTTATTATGAAAATAAATTGTAAACTTCCCTTGTGGTGCCAGCTAAAAGTATTTAGAACCATGTCACATTTATTACACTGGAAAAAAAAATGTCACTAATAATAAAACATTATTTTGAAAAAACTGTTCTTTTATATAACCACAAATATTTGATCAAAAAACTGCAAAATACAATTTTTTTATAAATTTTCTTAAAATTTATAATTAAAATTATGTTTGGCTCGAGTAGCAAGCGTGTTGTGTGTATGGATCAGAGAATAAAGCCGCCAGTCGTGCCGTCGCACCAATTTTTGCAGTGACGTGTTGCCTCCGCCTGCTTATCTCGATTCAATTTATCTGCCAATTTAATAAAAATATTTTTCTTTAAAATCAGAAAAAAAAATTTATTGATATACTATTTTAACAAATTTTTGAACTTTCCATTCACAATCATTCAATATCAAGTTACAATAATTATTTAGAAAGAATCTCTCTCAGCAGATATGAATAAATGTAAATGAGATTTGAAAGATTGGCTGTACAATTAATGCCAAACCATTCGAAACCCCTAGACGCTGATGAATCTTTAAATCCACAAAGAGCTATGCCAAATTTGTATTATTCGATCCATGCCATAACCCTCATGGTACACCGAAAACTCCAATTCGACTTCATAGCGAGTTGGAAGCCGTAATTTTCACCTGATTTCTCTATGGCTAAAATTATTTTCATGTTCACAAAGAGCTATGAGAAGTTTGGTTTATATCATCCTGTTTTGATATAGCCGCCATATAGACCCCGACCCCGCTAAGACTTCTTGAGAGTATGGATCCCGTAATTTTTTCATCCGATTACTTCAAATTTGAAAATCTAAAGTAGTTTAGGTCTATAAGGACAATTCTTTAAAAACTCTATAGGGGCAACCACAATCAGATGAATAAACGAACACGTATTAAATTTTAAATGAAAGAAAATCTCCCAATAGTCTCTCCCAAAATAAATATAAGTATTTTACAATTAATTTAAATATAACTTCTTCGTAATATTTAATAATAATTAGTTTTAAGTAATATATTTGTTTAATGTTTATTTATATAATTACATTTATTTATTTTATTTATTTTTATTGCTAACAATAATATACTATGTAAGTATCATTCATAATGCTACTTAATTATTCTAAGTTTTAATTAATTTTATTATTATTATTATTATTATTTGGTCATATTCTTGCTGTTATTCACCTTAAGTCTTAGGAACTTTTCAAAAAAGTTTGTCACATATCTTTTGTGTTTTGTATACTGTTATATTTAATATAGATTGTCGTTGTACATTTTTAAAATACACATTTTTGGAGAATAAAAAAAAACAGGCAGCTTAGTTTTTGTATTACTATCGAGATTTTTTTTGTTAGAATTAAGTCTTGAGAATAATAAAGAAAAATACAAAATTTTAAAAGACTCCAAAAAATTGGCTTCGCAAATTGGGATTTGGTTTAAAAATTACTTATCCAAACTTTAATTTTTTTTTTTTTTAATTGGCCTTCAATAAGAGTTTTTTATATTTTGGTCAATTATAACTTATATACACTAGTACGGCGGTCAGTGATCAATGTCGATTCCCAAAAACAAAATCTACAAAAATTTGAAGAACATGTTTCCTAAAAACTACCCAACAAAACAATCTTATTTTGCATTTGTTTATAAAATGTTTGTGGTTATTATGAAAGAATGTTTCTCGACATGAAATGAAATTTTACTTCAATTGAAAATGTTGTCAATATTTTTATTCCGTAAAAAAAGTCGTCAAATTTTATTCCCATAAAAATGTTGTCAAATATTTTTGTTCCTATATGAAAATTTTTGTCAAAATGTTATTTTCTATAGAAAAATTGTGCCAAAAATTTTATTTCTTTTAGAGAATGTTATCAAACTTTTATTTTATAGAAATTTTAGCCAAAACTTATTTCTAATATAAAAATTTTGTCAACATTTTATTTCTATAAGAAAATTTTGTTCAAAATTGTATTTCTATAGAAAATTTTCAAAATTTATTTCTATAGAAAATGTTTTGTCAATTTTCTATAGAAAATTTTATCAATTTTTATTTCTATAGAAAATTTTGTCGAATTTGTAACATATGTTTGTACAAATTTATTGTCGGCAAAGGCGCGCTATCATAAAACATTTTTGTGTTGAAAATTGATGTCCACTTTAGACCAGTCCCCATTGTGATTCCCCTCTGCGTTCTCTTTGAAAAGAACATTCTCAGAACAACCCAACCAAGGCCCTGATGAATGCAAGTATGTCCTTAAGCTGCACTCCCGCAGATCAGCTGAGAGCCTGAAAGAAAAAAAGGAGCCCAGTATCTTGCTTTTTCTAAAGGATAAAGCTGACACTGCGCACAGGAAGTGGTACGAGTCCTCGCGTAACTTCGGGTCCAGAACCGTCTACAGATATTCATTGTCTTTAAGTCCTAAAGGGTGATACGGTCAAAATTTGTCATATAAACTTGACGTAATTTCTTTCAATTTTTGCATTTAAAAACCTGAACACCCTCATTTTGAAGGTGTATGGTGTGTAGAATGTTGGCTCCTATTTAATTCCAAAATGCGCCAACAAGAGAGAGAGCAGCGTATCAAAATTTTGCTCGGCGCATCGCGAAAATCCGGAGTACTCGCACGCAAAGCTGGCAAAATCGCTAAAAGTTCAAATTCACTCGTTACAAATGTAATTAAAGTGTTTGGGGAACGTTTTGTCGCAGCCAGGAAGTCTGATCGGGAGAATCGAAAATCCGGAACGCTGAGACGACGAAAGAGAGTCTGACCGGGTAGTTTCAAGCGAAACCTAACCTCCTTCTCCGAAATGCGCCAAATAAGCTGGGTGTATCGTCTACACGTTGCTTCGAGAAAAAAACGAGCCGGACTATCGACTTACAAGAAGATAGTGACTCCAAATCTCGAATGATAAACAAATACGACGCCAAGCGCGATCGGAGGCTGTACACGACGGATGCTGACGAAGTTTGACTGCGTGGTAATGGACGACGAAACCCTACTGTCAAAAGCCGACTACAAGCACTTCCGGGGGACAGAGTTTTATACGGCAAAAAGAGAAAGGGAAAAGGTACAGATATTTTCTAAGCACATAAAACTTGTCAAAGTTCCAAATAGAAATATCTGTGGCTGAAAAGCAGCATTTTCATAGCGGCTTCCGGGACTGTCACCAAGAAATTTTACATGAGAGAGTGTTGAATAAAACTGCTTGCCTTTCCTGAGAAGACATCGTTTTGGCCGGATTTGGCATCTTTGCCATTATCGGTAAAAAGGCCATGGAGTGGTACGCCGGCCACACAACGTGCAGGTGGTTCCAAGGACAACGAACCCTCCCAACACGCAGAGCTCCGCCCAATTGAGAAAAATACTTGGGGCTTTGTCAAGCGGAACCTAAAAGAAAGACCAAAAAACTTGCTATATGACTGATCTGTGTCTTTCGCCATAGATCGTCATATTTGAACGCTGCTATCCTGTAATGTATAAGAAGATAGTGGAGGAAAAACGTCCGCTGGGACATTATTCATATCCACGAGCGCCCTCCTTAGCCAGCAACATCCGCTTCTCATTTCCTATTATCCATAGTGCACAGGTTAACCCAAGCACAGGCTTATATTATGCTGTTTTCAGTGAAAGTTCTTTGAGTTCTCTACGACAGCGGGCTGACTACCTTAGACCTTTACGTCAGCACTGCACAATGGCCTTTATAGTGCTGACTGACTGTCGATGAAGAAGCTGATATCGCTTCTGGATAACGCCTCACCAACAGTCGACTCAAAGCAGCCTTAGTGATGCATAAATCTCAGCCTGAAAAATACTGCTATCCTATCCAGGTGTAAGACTCCCTTATTTCTAGTTCTCTGCAATAGATTCCGCTGCCCCGTTCCATTCCTCCATCTTTGACGCCGTCCCGTATACATTTGCTTCAAGGTTCCGAAGGGTATCCTCCTGTCTTCCACTCTCTATACTTTGGTATAATGTACGTCGTTTGTTATGATAAACATGCCTGACTAGGGGGGGGGGGGGGGGGGGGGGGGGGGTCGATGAAGAAGCTGAATATCGCTTCTGAATATAACGGCCTCATCAACAGCGACTCGGCAGCCTTAGTGATCGCAGAAATCCCCAGTCCTGAAAAAATACTGCTATCCACTACCAGCTGTGTAAGACTCCCTTATTGCTAGTTCACTGCAATAGATTCCGCTGCCCGTTCCTTGCTCCATCTTTGACCCGTCCGTATACATGTTCAGGGTTCCGAAGGTATCCTCCTGTCTTCCCACTCCTCTATACTTGTAATAATGTACGGCTGTTTGTTATGATAAACATGCTCCGTGGGCATATGGTCCGCTCTTTATACTGCCCGGCGAGAAATCTAAGTATGCCCTGCAGGCTGTCCTCTTTCAGCGTGTTAAGCTCTTAAAGTCCTCAGAAGTGTCAGTCGGCAGTGCTTGTGGTCCATCATATAAATTAAGTGCAGTCGCTATTGTATCCTAATTTATTCTCGACATATGATTTTGGTTGGTTTCACGGATTGTCAAACAAACATTGAAATACCATATGGTGGCCACGGTCTTACGTACCGCGCCGTATAAGCCAGCCAAAGAGAGAAGTCCATTCCCCATCTCCGTCCGACCAATTTCCTGCACGAGTATAATTGCCGCATAGGCCTCTTTATGCTCGAATCCGCAGTATTCTCCAGTCGAGTTTTAGTTTGGATATCCAAAAGAACTCCCAGGTACGCTTGATGATTTCAGAGAGAGGGTCAGCTTCGTGCCCTTGGATTCAGGCGACTGTAACGACACTCTTTCTCCTCCATGGTGAACAGTTACCAGCCTCCGTCTTTCCCAGGGTTCAACCCCAATCCGCATCCTAGTTGGTGAAAAATACTGCAAAGAGGCCCTTCAGACATTCCGATAATAGAGTCCAGGATTCTCCCCGATAACCATTAGCAAACAATGTCATCCGCGTACTGCCACTATCTTGATTGCCCCTACTGGTCAGCCCAATCGAATACCTCGTTCCACTACACAGTAGCCATAGCAGAGTGATATTACCCCTCCCTGTGGCAATCCTCCACTAAGGAAGGGGCTAGGACGCACCAGCAATCACTCGATCCACTTTATAACGAATTTTCTCGACACCATTTCTTCTCTAAGCCTGTAATACCTTATCAATTTTTCGTATAATTAAAAAGCCACTTTCAATGTCAGAAAACGCCGCTTCAACATATATTCGCCATAATGTCAATGGAACTTTCTATGCGATGCACCACTGAGTGCTGAACAGATTCTACTGATCTACCCTTCTACAGATCTTACCCTACGCATACTGACAGATTGATAGTTTCATGTCTAGCTGCTTCCTTATATGATCATCAGTATCCTCCCCATCGTCTTTAGCAAGAAGGATGATAATTTGGTTGATAGTTTGCTGGCAAGTATAGGATGCTTGATTGGGGAGTAGAGATGTGGTAATTCCGAAATGTTGCCGTCCATCCAAGCCATCTTGCAGCTATAGCGGCTTTGCCCAAAATAAATTTGACAATACATTCCTTTTCCTCTGTTGGTTTAAGCGCTACACTTTGTAGTTTAGGCAATTGTATGGTTTTAAGGCTGAAAGTCAAAGAAACATATGGAAATTTTATTTCTATAGAAAATTTTATCAAACCGTTTATTTCTATTGAAATTTTTATGAAAACTTATTTTGATGTTGTCAATTTTTTTTCTATAGAAAATTTTGTCAAAAATTTTATTGCTGTAGAAGATATTTGTTCAAATATTGTTTCTATAGAATAATTTTTTTTTTATTTATCAAAATTTGAGAAGCTAACCTGGCTTTGGCTAGGTGGAAAGGAATATTTTGCGGTCTGCCTAAAAGGATGGGCAGAATTCACAACAGAATAACATAGATCGAAGAAACCTTTCTGTTTTCAGTTCATAGAATTTTCCCAGTGTCTCCAAATTTTCATGAGAATCTAGTTGTCTCTTAAAATTACTTAATGTTTACCTTATTTCAACTTAACTATAACGATTTCTGAGTTTCTCTTTTATACTACAATCGGGTAAATCGTATTCACACAAGTCCGTATCGTTGGGCCTGGTAGACGGATTACATTTTTCATCATCCAAGATGACATCATGCTCATCCAGACACATGACAGAGCGCCTTCGCACTGGTAATGGATCATCGGGACTTCGACATGTGACTGGGCAAAATTGCCAAGGACCCGTTAACCAATGGGCTGGACATGGGATACTACTACATTTTTTCGCCAAACGTTGAGGGCGAGGATTTTTGGCAAAGGCCCAACAAAGCTCTATGTCAGACGTAACTGCAAGAAGGAAACTATATTAGAGCTCACTTTCATATGAATATCAATATTTCTTCTTACCTCTTCCATTTTCATAACAAATGGGCTCACGGTATTGTAAACCTCCTCCACAAGTAACGGAACATTTGGTCCATTCACTCAATTTCCATAAATAGTGTTTGGAAGAGCTAACATTTAAGGCGGGTAAAGTAAATTCATAGTAAATGCCCTCATTTGGTTCTTCTCCCCTAACGATACTCTGGAATGAAGAGAGACATATATTAAGAATATTTATAAGATAACGGAATTCTTCGTTGTTTTCTCAATTTCATTTCGAGAA
>PGFW01037470.1:67035-88558 GCA_003123925.1 Haematobia irritans | reverse complement strand
GATCTATGCCATATCTGTCATCTTGTCTATACATTCTATATGCCAGTTAGGAGCTTAACTGCTGGAATTTTTCAGTTAAAGTTAACTGGAGAAAAGATATTTGCAATCTACGTTTTGTTAACTGACAGTTAAAGCCTAGCGGAGCTACATGAAAATGACCGTTAGTGTTTTTTGCTTGATTAAATTGATTGTTGATTGTTTGAAATAATTTTTAATTAAAAATAAAAAATTGTCCATCAGTTTTTTAACTGGCTTATCCTTCCGAGTTTGATTGAAAAAGTTAATTGTATCAATTACACTCAAAAAAAAGGTGAACTCTCTTTCACTAAGCCAATTTAACTTTATTTTTAGTTCATGGAATATTTATGTTTGGAGAAAGTTTCCTTTACTCTAATAATTTTTTGTGTACGTTAGTTAAATTAACTAAACCGAGGAAAAAAAATATAAACTTAAATCAAGCATAAATATTAACTAAATTCGTGTCTTCCACAAAATAGTTCAGAATTGCTTTAAATTTGTAAATTTTACCAAAAATGCGTCCATCATGAACTTCGTATGTCACTAAAGACATTCTTGCAATTTTGAACTCCAAATTTTTCCTTCAAACTACAAAATTTTCTTTAACAAGTGAAAAACTTAGTTATGTCCAGGGCTGTGGAGTCGGAGTCGGAGTCTTGGAGTCGGAGTCTGAAGATTTTGCTGGAGTCGGAGTCGGAGTCGTAAAAACTTTTGCTCGACTCCGACTCCGGCTAAACCAAATTTTTTAAAATATTTCACATTTTTGTAACTAAGCAAGTTTTTACGCAAATTAGTTTCCATTGCGTTATTCATTCGATCAATGTACAGCATGATTGTAAATGAAAATCAAACTTCCAATTACGGCTATCTTTTTATGTTTCCTAGAATGTGTAGACTAGCAGATGTGCTGGATCGATCCATTTTAATGCCCATATCAATTTATTTGAAATATTTCGAACAATCGAAATTATTTTGTTTAATTTTATCTTAAGGCCATATACATATGTGGAATATTGACAGAAAATTTTTTCAAAGTTGTTTTTATATGAAAAATTGTCAAAATGTTATTTCTATAAAAAGTTTTGTCAAAATTTTATTTCTATAGCAAATTTTGTCAAAATTTTATTTCTATAAAAAATTTATTCAAAATTTTATTACTATAGAAATATTTTTTTCTATGGAAAATTAGTCAAAATTTTATTTCTATAGAAAATTGAGTCAAAATTTTGTTTCTATAGAAAATTTTGCAAAATTTAGTTTGTTACACAAGTTTTTTTTTCAAAATTTTATTTCTATTGATAAGTTTATTTCTTTAAAAATTTAAATCAAAATTTTATTTCTATAGAACATTTTGCCAAAATTTTATAATAATAGATTTTTTAATTAGAAAATTTGGTCAACATTTTATTTCTATAGAAAATTTTGCCAATATTTTATAGTAATCGATTTTTTTATTAGAAAATTTGGTCAAAATGTTATTTCAATAGAAAATTTTGTCAAAATTTTGTTTCTGTAGGAAATTTAGTCAAAATTTTGTTTCTGTAGAATATTTTGCAGAATTTTATTTTCTACACAAAATTTGTTCTTAAATCATATTTTTATTGAACATTTTATCAAAATTTTATTTCTATAAGAAAAAATTGTCAAATTTTATTTCTATAGCAAATTTTCTCAAAATTTTTTTTCTTACTGATGCTCACTGAAACTCACTGCTATAAAAAATGTATTCAAAATTTTATTACTATAGAAATATTTTTTTCTATATAAAATTTAGTCAAAATTTTATTTCTATAGAAATAGTTGCAAAATTTTATTTCTATAGAAAATTTTGTAAAATTAATACACAATTTTTTTTAATTGTATTTTTTAAAAATTTTTTCAAACTTTTATTTCTATAAAAAATTTAGCCAAATTTTATTCTAAATTTTATTTCTATATATTTGGTCAAAATTGGATTTCTATAGAAAATTTTGCCAAAATTTTATTTCTATAGAAAATTTAGTCAAAATTTTATTTACTAGACAAAAATTTTTCCAAAATTGTATGCTTACTGATACTCACTGCTAAGTCGAAAACTTGTAGAAATGACTCAAATTTTCAAACCTTTCAATGAATGAATCATAAATGCATTTTGACAAAAATTTTTCCAAAATTGTATGCTTACTGATACTCACTGCTAAGTCGAAAACTTGTAGAAATGACTCAAATTTTCAAACCTTTCAATGAATGAATCATAAATGCATTTTTGCGAAATTGTCTAAACAATTATAAATATTTCCCAAATATTGACGGAGATTTTGTAGAAGCCTGATTTGAGACTTTATCAAAATGTAGATCTAAATACAAAGTTTTGCAGAGTATATTATAATCGGCCCGCCCTACTATAGACTTTCCTTGCATTTTTATTTTTTGTTAAAATTGTGTTACGTCCCATAACGTTAGTTTTAAATTTTAAGTACATAGATTTTGTAGAAGTATATACAATTTTGCCTAAATAGATTCAGATTCAAATTCATGCATATAGTTCGCAACAAATTTAAAGGATTTGAGATAGTATCAATAATTTTGGTCCACAAATACATATACTGTTGGTATCTTCTCATATTATGATGGGTATTTATATCATTATTTTATTTATTAAACATTGCCCTAAATTTGAAATATAGAGTTCAATTGGCATCTAAAGTGAAATTAAGACCTTTTTTTGCACACATAAATAAATACGATACTTTATATCGATCCACTTACGGCACCCCCACAATAGAACTACAAATTTGTGGTATTAAAATGAGATTTAGTTATATTACCCGGAGTCGACTCCGGAGTCGGAGTCGAGCTGATGAAAAATGCTGGAGTCGGAGTCGGAGTCGAGCAAAATTGGCTCGACTCCACAGCCCTGGTTATGTCTAATAAATTGTCTTGAATTTATCGAAAAATATTTACTTATTTTGATGACATCGGCGTTTGTAATACTGTTTAGTTAAAATTTTCTAAAAATATTCAAAATTTTCTAAAATTAACCGAAAGTTTTCTTCCTGGTGAGTTCACTGTTTTTTTCAGAGTAAATTAAACATTTAAAAATTTTCAATCATTTACTTTATTAACTTAATGTTTCCATCTTGAAATATAATTTACTGATACAAATTAATTATAATTTGAAATAAAAAAATCAAATGGCCTGGCCGAACTTACTGCCGTATGTACTTGTTTAAGCTGAAATTCATCAAACCAAACCTTAATCTGAAGGGATTTGGTTGGTATTTTCATGTTTTAAAATATTCTTCAAATTTAAAAAACATTCGGATGTACGAAATTTGGAGAAGATCGGCTGATAAACACGTTGATTATGGAGAAATCGGTGATAGATATGTGAATAGCTAAATCTAAATAGACCAATAGGGATTGGCTCTGAACTAAAGTAAGATCATGTGCCAAATTTTAGAACAATCGGATATAAACTGCGATCTGTACTTTGCACACAAAAATACGTGAACCGACAGAATTTAATTCTCAGACGATAGGTATTCTGATAGGTCTCAGGATTTCCTTTCTTGCCGTGATATACAAATACACATATTTATTGTATTTTATAAATGTTGAAGACATGTTAATACCCCAACCATAATGTAAACACCGCTAGGACTAGGATATAAACCGGAGGTCCCTTGTCATTGAGCTAATCAAAAAATCGGGCAGCACTTATTGATAAGAGAGAGGTTCACCACCTGTAGTCACTCAATCACAATGGACTGAATAGTCTAAGAGAGCTTGAAATAGCCAGCTACCACTATACCTATATGCACACAAACCCATCTATTACTCCCCATAGTATAGGAGAGTACATACATACTCACCCACTTAACCATGAATGATTATCCAACAGAATTAATACAAATATTGGCTAAAGTTGCTATTAATTATCTACGGTTTTTTGCTCTTTGTTCATTGAAATCCATTTAACAAAGAGGAGTACAATGTAAATAAAATAACGGTAATTTATGTTGGCCACATTTGTTCCGTGCGTATACCAATGCATTGGTATTAATAGCATTTGTCTGTGTACATTGGTGTAGTGGTAGTTGTAGGTAAATGTAGGTGTAAATGAGATTTTAATTGCATGTGATTGTGGTGAGCTTAATACAATTCATATTTAATCATATTAACATTTTAATGCAATACACGCATATGAAATGCATTGAAGAATGCAAGTATGACCGACCTGTAAACTGTACATGTTGTATTTATGATATAAAAAAAATAATAATGAACGGAGTTTAATTTATAGAAACTAATGGTAGATTAAATAATTAATTTAATGATATGGTTAAAATATATTTAATTTGCTATAAATGTGAAAATATAAATGAAAAGGGGGAAAACAACGTCAATAAATCAGTGATAATTTGTTTAGTTTATGGGAAATATACAATTCTATTTTTTATTATAGTAATTAATGGTATTATATTATACGCAATAACTTTCATCGGCTTAAAAGTATACCTGCCACAAACAAGATTCGCAAAAGAATGAAGTTGGCAGCCATCCAGATTAACTGGAAATAGAATGAAGGTTTATGCATCAACCCACAAAACGCTGTTTTTATCCTATGTTTAACTAAAGCGATTTATTCTATTTATTCTGGAATATAGGTTTTAAAGAAAGTTTCTATGACTTCAATATTTTCGACGCGTAACGGTTAGTAAAATAAAATAAAACAGATGGAAAAACAAGTAAGGAAAGTCTAAATCGGCGGGAGCGACTTATATTATACCTGCACCCTGTTCACCATCTAAATTTTCTAACCATAAACACATCCGCGAAATGTGTGGTGGCTATATATAAAGGTTTGTCCCAAAATACATACATTTAAATATCACTCGTACTGGAAGATTTGATAGACTTTCTACAAAATCTAATAGACTCAAATTTAAGTCGGCTTCATGGGTGGAGCACATGTTAGTAAAAAAAAATATGGGAAACATTTAAAATCTGAAGAGATTTTAAAGGAACCTTCGCAAAAGTTTATTTATGATTTATCGCTCGATATACATGTATTAGAAGCTTTAGGAAAATTGAGTCTTTTTACAACTTTTCGACTAAGCAGTGGCGATTTACAAGGAATTTTGGTATGTTGGTGACTAATTTTGTCGAAATCAGAAAAACATATATTTGGGAGCTAATTAAATCTGAACCGACTTCAACCAGAAATTTGGCACGCATATACTACAATGCTTAATTCTACTCCCTGTGAAAAATTTCAAACTAATCGGATTTAAAACTTGGCCTCTGTTGGTCATATGAGTGTAATCGGTGCGAAAGCTATATATGGAGATATATCAAATCTGAACGATTTCAAACCAAAATTGGCACGCATACTACAATGCTAAATTCTATCCCTGTGCAAAATTTCAACTAAGTCGAGCAAAAAATTGGGCCTCTGTGGTCATATGGACAGCTGGGTAAATCGGTGCGAAAAGCTATATATGGAGATATATCTAAATCTGAACCGATTTCAACCAATATTGACACATAGCTTACACAATGCTAATTCTACACCCGTTGCAAAATTCCAATTAAATCGGAGTAAAAGATTGGCCACGTTCATATGAGTTGTAAAGTCGGTCGCGAAGCGATATATATGGGAGCATATACTAACTCTGAACCGATTTCAAGCCAAATTGTGGACACACATAGCTACAAGTGCTAATTCTACACCCTGCTGCAAAATTCAATTAAATCGGAAGTAAAAGATGGCACTGTGGTCAATATGAGTGTAAATCGGGCGAACACGATATATATGGGAGCTATATCTAAATCTGAACCGATTTCAACTAAAATTTGGCACACTTGACTACTGTTTACTAGTTGTAATTCCTAGTGCAAACTTTCAACCAAATTGGGTAAAACTCTGGCTTCTGAGACCGTATTATGCATATTCGGTGCGAAAGATATATTATATCAAACAGGGTTCTATTCTGCAGCCAAACACTACTTGTGTCAAAGATTTGAAGTCGATTGGACAAAAACTGCGACCTAGACTTTGATATTACAACACTGTGGTTCACGGAAGAGCGGACATGGCTACATCGACTCAGGGGCCCAGCCCAGAGTATTTGCCAAAGACCCATGTTGTTATCTCGCCTCCTTCTGGGTGTTGCAAACATATGCACTAACTTATAATACCCTATTCCACAGTGTGGCGCAGGGTATAATTATACACATATGAATCATAAAGATTAACTAAATTCGCGTCTCCTATAAAATAGTACAGATTTTGTTAAAATTTGTAAATTTTACCAATAGTGCACCCATCTTGAACTTCGAATGGCACTAAAGAAATTTTTGCAATTTTTTTTTATATGCAAATTTTTTTATAATAAATTTTCTTTCTCATATAGTATAGTTAAAAATTTATAAAATTTATCTATTTTGTCTTAAATTAGCTAACCTGGTGTGTTGAATGTTTTTTTTTTAGTGAATGTTTGAAAAAAATTTACCAAAATTTAAAAAAAAAAATATTTTGAAGTTTTTGATCAAGAATTTTGTACAAATATTTTCTATTGAACAATTTTGCTCACGAATTTTATTTCCATACGAGTTGGTTCAAAATTTTATCTCTATAGGAAATTGATCAAAATTTTATTTCTTATAGAAATTTTGTAAAAATTTGATTTTCTATAAAAAGTACTCTAGTTTAGAGAGGAATATTTTGCAAATCTCCCAAAACATCAAGAATTCTTCCATTCTACTAGCATTAAAAATCTTTCATTTTTGGTAAAATTCTACCAACTATGGCCAACATGAGTGACTCATTTAGGGTCCTTATGTCCTTCCATCGGCAAACCTTCGCTTTGCTTGCCCAACAGAATATGGTTTACTGTGAGACGATAATTGCTTTTTAAATTTTAGAAATCGCATTAACGTTCTGATTAACTCATAAAAATTTTCTTATAATGATTTTCTAATGCAATAAACATTCATATTTATCCAAAATAACTGCCAAGATTCCTATGAAACTCCTTTGTGGGAATCAAGAGTTTCTGAAGGTAAACCACTAATTCAAATTTTCAAAAATTATTGGTGCGTTCAGGATTTTGGCCTAATCTTTAAACGAGGCACAATCTATGTTGTTTTTTTGGAAACCGTTATGTTTGCCTTTCTCCCTTTATGAGGCTTGTGTGGAGACATCATACACACATGCATAGAAATATGCAGTACTACAACATACACGTTGTAAATTTTCATGGTTATCCAATGCTCCAATTCATACACGTTAACAATCTTCAAACATGTGGTTTATGCAGCTGTGAATGGAGTAGCAGCATCTCTAGTATGTTTGTAGTAGTAGTAGTAATTGTAGTGGTATTTAGTAGAACAGAGCAAATATCAGCTCAAATTGAACACGCAAGCAACGCTTTTAAGGTAAAGTTTTTCAACAACTTTTACCTATAAAAATTGGGTAGCATTAGTATCACCAACACCAATGTACTTGCAACCAAACATAGAGCAACAACAACAACTACTAAACTAACAAGAGATTTAACAGCACCCAAATGTAGCAGTAATATATAGCACCGTGAGTATTCAACATCATCAAAAGTGATGTTGTAAATGGAGAATGGATTTATGTGAAGTATTTGTGTATGTGTGTACATCATCTATGTATATGTGTTGTTCATCTGTAAGTATAAAATATCTTGGAAAGCCTCCAAGTACGAGTTTGGTATGGTAGAACATATCCATGTATGTTTGCTGGAGTAAATCTTCAATATTTTGCAGACAGTCCATCAAGTAAACATTGATGCCACATCGGAAGTGAGCTACATTGCTCAAACCAAACGGAAATGGGAAAAAGCTTAAATACAAGGAATATGCAATCGAATGAAAATCCTTTCAATCGTATGATGCCAAGATAATTCTACTGTGGGCAAAACATAGTAAGGCTTTGTGTATAATTTTAAATAATGTATTAAGCGAGCATAACCCCGAATTGCAAATCCCAAAATTTTTGGTTTGGCGATATTTTCTTAATCATAAAACATATAATCTTATAATTTTGGAATATAGTCTCTTTTAATAAGGAAATCGAATTTGTTCAGATTAAGTCCGCGATTTTCCCAACTTCTTCCTTATAAGAAAAATAAATTCTTCTCGTAAAAGAATTATTATACGAGTACACAGAAAAGAAAAACAAAATATTTCCAATCAAAAATTTGATTTTTTTATTTCAAATTATAAATTAATTTGTATCAGTTAATTATATTTCAAGATGGAAACATTAAGTTAATAAAGTAAATGATTGAAAATTTTTAAATGTTTAATTTACTCTGAAAAAAACAGTGAACTCACCAGGAAGAAAACTTTCGGTTAATTTTAGAAAATTTTGAATATTTTTAGAAAATTTTAACTAAACAGTATTACAAACGCCGATGTCATCAAAATAAGTAAATATTTTTCGATAAATTCAAGACAATTTATTAGACATAACCAGGGCTGTGGAGTCGAGCCATTTTTGCTCGACTCCGACTCCGACTCCAGCATTTTTATCAGCCTCGACTCCGACTCCGGAGTCGACTCCGGGTTAATATAACTAAATCTCATTTTAATACCACAAATTTGTTTATTCTATTGTGGGGGTACCGTAAGTGGATCGATATAAAGTATCGTATTTATTTATGTGTGCAAAAAAAGGTCTTAATTTCACATTAGATGCCAATTGAACTCTTATTTCAAATTTAGGGCAATGTTTAATAAATAAAATAATGATATAAATACCCATCATAATATGAGAAGATACCAACAGTATATGTATTTGTGGACCAAAATTATTGATACTATCTCAAATCCTTTAAATTTGTTGCGAACCAAATGCATGAATTTGAATCTGAATCTATTTAGGCAAAATTGTATATACTGTCTACAAATCTATGTACTTAAAATTTAAAACTAACTTATGGGACGTAACACAATTTTAACAAAAAACTAAAAAATGCAAGGAAAAGTCTATAGTAGGGCGGGCCGATTAATAATATACTCTGCAAACTTTGTATTTAGATCTACATTTTTGATAAAGTCTCAAATCAGGCTTCTACAAAATCTCCGTCATATTTTGGAAATATTATTAATTGTTTAGACAATTTCGCAAAATGCATTATGATTTCATTCATTGAAGGCTTGAAAATTTGAGTCATTTCTACAAGTTTTCGACTTAGCAGGGAGTATCAGTAAGCATACAATTTTGGAAAATATTTTGTCCAAAATGCATTTATGATTCATTCATTGAAAGGTTTGAAAATTTGAGTCATTTCTACAAGTTTTCGACTTAGCAGTGAGTATCAGTAAGCATACAATTTTGGAAAAATTTTTGTCTAGTAAATAAAATTTTGACTAAATTTTCTATAGAAATAAAATTTTGGCAAAATTTTCTATAGAAATCCAATTTTGACCAAATATATAGAAATAAATTTAAGAATAAAATTTGGCTAAATTTTATAGAATAAAAGTTTGAAAAAAATTTTTTAAAAAATACAATTAAAAAAAATTGTGTATTAAATTTTACAAAATTTTCTATAGAAATAAAATTTTGCAAATATTCTATAGAAATAAAATTTTGACTAAATTTTATATAGAAAAAAATATTTTTATAGTAATAAAATTTTGAATACATTTTTTATAGCAGTGAGTATCAGTGAGCATCAGTAAGAAAAAAAATTTTGAGAAAATTTGCCTATAGAAATAAATATTGCAATTTTTTCTTATAGAAATAAAATTTGATAAAATTTCAATAAAAATATGATTTAAGAACAAATTTTGTGTAGAAAATAAAATTCTGCAAAATATTCTACAGAAACAAAATTTTGACTAAATTTCCTACAGAAACAAAATTTTGACAAAATTTTCTATTGAAATAACATTTTGACCAAATTTTCTAATAAAAAAATCGATTACTATAAAATATTGGCAAAATTTTCTATAGAAATAAAATGTTGACCAAATTTTCTAATAAAAAAATCTATTATTATAAAATTTTGGCAAAATTTTCTATAGAAATAAAATTTTGATTTAAATTTTTATAGAAATAAACTTATCAATAGAAATAAAATTTTGAAAAAAACTTGTGTAACAAACTAAATTTTGCAAAATTTTCTATAGAAACAAAATTTTGACTCAATTTTCTATAGAAATAAAATTTTGACTAATTTCCCATAGAAAAAAATATTTCTATAGTAATAAAATTTTGAATAAATTTTTTATAGAAATAAAATTTTGACAAAATTTGCTATAGAAATAAAATTTTGACAAAACTTTTTATAGAAATAACATTTTGACAATTTTCTATTAAAAAACAACTTTGAAAAATTTTCTGTCAATATTTTCACATATGTATATTGGCTTAAGATAAAATTAAACAAAAATAATTTCGCATTGTTCGAAATATTTCAAATAAATTTGATATGGGCATTAAAATGGATCGATCCAGCACATCTGCTAGTCTAGCATTCTAGGAAACATAAAAAGATAGCCGTAATTGGAAGTTGATTTTCATTTACAATTATGCTGTACATTGATCGAATGAATAACGCAATGGAAACTAATTTGCGTAAAAACTTGCTTAGTTACAAAAATGTGAAGTATTTTAAAAAATTTGGTTTAGCCGGAGTCGGAGTCGAGCAAAATTTTTACGACTCCGACTCCGACTCCAGCAAAATCTTCAGACTCCGACTCCAAGACTCCGACTCCGACTCCACAGCCCTGGACATAACTAAGTTTTTCACTTGTTAAAGAAAATTTTGTAGTTTGAAGGAAAAATTTGGAGTTCAAAATTGCAAGAATGTCTTTAGTGACATAGACGGAAGTTCATGATGGACGCATTTTTGGTAAAATTTACAAATTTAAAGCAATTCTGAACTATTTTGTGGAAGACACGAATTTAGTTAATCTTTATGCTTGATTTAAGTATATTTTTTTCCTCGGTTTTAGTTAATTTAACTAACGTACACAAAAAATTATTAGAGTAAAGGAAACTTTCTCCAAACATAATAATTCCATGAACTAAAATAAAGTTAAATTGGCTTTAGTGAAATAGAGAGTTCACCTTTTTTTTTGAGTGTAATTGATACAATTAACTTTTCAATCAAACTCGGAAGGATAAGCCAGTTAAAAAAACTGATGGACAATTTTTTAATTTTTAATTAAAAAATTATTTCAAACAATCAACAATCAATTTAATCAAGCAAAACAACTAACGTATTTTCATGTAGCTCCGCTAGGCTTTAACTGTCAGTTAACAAAACGTAGATTGCAAATATCTTTTCTCCAGTTAACTTTAACTGAAAAATTCCAGCAGTTAAGCTCCTAACTGGCATATAGAATGTATAGACAAGATGACAGATATGGCCATAGATCGGTTTAAAAATTAGTTAGCTAACGTAGCACTAACGGAGTTTCATGAAAATGGGTGTAAGTCAGTTAAGAAAGTTATTCAAAATAGTTAAATTTTTAATAAAAAAAATTAATTTAAAATTACTTCAATGGCATCTATTAATATAATAGATGCCGTTGAAGTAATAAAATAAAAATTTTTTGTTTGTCAAAATACCACAAATGTTCTTAATTCACATCCAAAACACTGAATTCACCTCACACCTTAAGAAGTGATGCAAATTCAGTGCAGCGTCTGTTGAAATGGAGAACATCCGTCCTATAACAAGCCCATGTTAAATTCATCGCTTCTGCGTCAATTTGGCACCACTTCCGGATCCAAAAATAAAATTTTCACTACTTTTTTGGCGCCGCTTTTTTTGCTGGGGTTATATAACAGTTTTGTTACAATTTTTTAATATTACCATAATTTTCCTTCCTGGATGTGGTTTTTGAGTGAAGCGAAAGGCTTCCCTGGCTACACTCATTAAAAAATTACTTGTATCCAAGATTTTATGATCTTCCCTTAAAGATTTTGGTATGATTTCGAGCCAAACAAATTGCTGGTTTCTTTAAATACAAGATTAATTTTTGTTAATTTAAAGATAGATTTTATTTAACTCAACATATGTCCTTTCAACTTTAACGGAGGGACGCAAATTTCCGAGATTCGTGTTTTAAATTTAAAGATAAAAATGTTCGAGGCAAAGATCCTTTTAAATAAAATTTCATTATTTTCAAAATTGTCCTTAATATTGTGTAAATTGCGTGCCCTAAAATTTGAGTTCCATAATCAATATTTGTTTCCTTTTCAAAACGAATCCCAGTCTGATATAAAAATATAAATATTTTTAATTTAAAGATTCTAATTTTCCTTTTCAAAACGAATCCCAGTCTGTTATAAAAATATAAATATTTTTAATTTAAAGATTGTAAGTATTAATTAAATTAATGGTTTGGTTAATAAATCTTTGCTTGCAAAATGCCAATTAAAAAAAAATATTTAAGACAAAATGTCACTCTGTATCGCAACATGTTAAAGATTATAGTGTATATAAATTAAAGTTGTAGTAAATATTTTATAACCATAACTTTACCACTATTAATCTTGAAGAAGCACTATAACAACTCTCCAAAATTACTGTTAAAGTGCAGAGAATTCATTCGCCTTAAATCTCCCCCCACCATTGCATAACATTAATAATCTCTTCTATCATAAACTGGAAATCATTGATTTGCATATGAATCAACTTTTCTCTCCATTTGTACACATTTTACGATTTTTTTGTATGTCAGATGAGTCCCATTGAAATAATAAATATATGCATGATTATGGATGTCTGTGTGCATATGAGTAAATACACATATCCCAATACTTAGGCTTGCTTCTATCCTAACAGCCTTTTTCCTCATGTATTTACATGGCAAGCAAAACTATATAAATATAATTTAACGACTTAAAACTATGCAAATGCAATGCTGCCTTAAACTACAAGCTCCTCTTCTGTACACGTACGCATTGGGTCCGAGATAAACATTTACACAAGTGTCTGAGAGAGTGCATTGAGATCAGGAAAATAGATTCAAAGATTCACATAACCACAACAGAGCAATATTCGTAGTGCCTCTTCTCAGTTCGTTGGTTGTGGCTGTGTTGTGTTGTTGTTGTTATTGTTATTGCTTTGTTTCAGCCCATCATCCTTTAAAGGCCAGTTATGTCGGTGCTACGAACTTTTCTACTACATCACATAAATGCCCGTCTGTGTCTGTGAGTGAAGGAATCAACGAACGAACGAACGAATGGAACAAATAAATGAATGAATATGCATGAGTATATGTGTGAATACAAATAAATGCAAGGGATCAAATATAGGTGAATGCAGTAGCCCAAAGCAACATGGTTTAGAATATTTTATAGGAAAATAAAACTGGAATTGAATGATTGGACTTTTACCTTGAATCACTTAAAATTTAAGTAGCAACTCCTTTTCAGAGCTTTTATTCTATTTTATCCTTTAAAGGAATGTTAAATGAAAAGTTTTTTTTTTAGGAGAAGCAGAGAGCGTGAAAAAAGACACTAACATTTATACTATCAGCCGCAAATGCATTTTAATTCAATTGATTCGTTATACAGAGATTTTCTCACGCACAAATCTCAACCATTCAATGTGGGGATGGATTGTTATTTGCTCGTCAAATTTTATTTTAATAAAAGAACCTCGGCAGAAGTAGTTTTTAACAAAATTTTCTGCATAGAAATAAAATTTTTGACAAATAATTTTATATATAATTATAAATTTTGAAAAAATTTTCCATAGAAATAAAATTTTGACAAAATGTCCTACAGAAATAAAATTTGAGATCAAAATTTTCTATTAGAAATAAATATTTTCATACAAAAATTTTCTTATAGAAATGAAAGTGTTGACAAAAATTGTTCTTAGAACATAGAATTTTGACAACATTTTCTTTAGAATATAAAATTTTTGACTAATAATTACTATATACAATTAATAATTTTTGATAAATTTTCTATTAGCAAATAACATTTGCATGACAAAATTTTCTATATGAATACATTTTGTACCAAAATTTGTTTATTACTATATATTAATTTTTTTTTTTACAAATTTTTTCTCATAGAAACAATAATTTTGACTAATTTTCTATAGAAAAGATTACTAATTTAATAGACAAAATTTTCTTTGTTAATGAAATATTGATAAAATTTTTTCTTTAGAAATTAAAATTTTGACAAAATTTTCTATAGAAATAAAATTTTTGACTAAAACTTTTCTTATAGAATTAACATTTTGACAATTTTTCTATTAAAACTAAAATTGGACAACATTGTTTAATAGGATATTATAAATTTTGACAAATTTTCTGTTAAAATATAAAATTGGTGAACAGAAATTTTCGTATTAGAAATATAAAGATGTGTGACAGAATATTTTCTATTAGAAATAAAATTTTGAAAAATTTTCTTAATAGATAATTGATAATGTTGACTAAATGTTCTAGGAACAAAATTTTGACTTTTACTATTTTTTTTTAGAAATTAAGAATTTTGTACTAATATTTCTATGAACATAAATTTTGGATATAAAATTTCTCATATGATAATATATAATTTTGATGCATAAATTTGTTTATTATGATATATAGAATATTTGACAAAATATTTTTCTATAGAATATGAAAACTTTGGATCAAAATTTGTGTATGGAATAAATACTTTTGACAAAATTTTCTTTAGAAATAAGAACTTTGATCAAATATTTCTTATATGATAATAAATTTTGCAAAACTTTCTGTAGTATAATAAAAACTTTGACAAAGAATCTATGGTATAATTAAAATACTTTGACATAAATTTTTCAAGGAAATAATAATTTATGACAAATATTTTCTTTAAAACTAAAATTTTAACAAAATTTTTCTAATGGTATATAAATTTTCAAACTATAATTTTTTTAAAAAAAAATTTTGAACATAATAATTTTCTATAGATAATTAAAATTTTTGATTAAATTTTTATAGATAATTATAAATTTTTATACAAATTTTCCTATTAGAAATAAAATTTGACAAAATTTTTAATAAAAATAAATTTTGACAAATATTTTCTAATTATGAAGTATAATTTTTGAGCATAAAGTTTTCTATATAATATAAAATTTAACAACATTTCTATTAGAAATATAAGTTTGACAAAAATTTTCTTTAAAAACAAAATTTTGGCCTACATTTTTCAAGGAAATAATAATATTTGGACGAAATTTTTTTTAAATAATTTAAAAATTTTTTCAAAATAAGTAGTGTGTTGGTAAAATTTGCGTCTCGCAAATTTGTGGTATGATGAAATATTTTTAGCTCTGAGTGGCAACGTGCTGCGACGACACAGATCATGATGCTACAATAATTTTCGTGTCACGTCCCATCTCCAATTTGTTGCAGTGTATCTTTATGCCTTTCTTTTAGTACTTCTCATTGCAAAACTGAACTATGCAATTACAAAAATACCAACCGATAATGAATTAAGACAAAAATACACCTCACACATCACCATTCATATTTAAATCATTGATATATGCATCTAAGATTATTTGTGGGCAAACCTTGGTTTTCTTCTATTAGGGATGCCTGGCTGAAATCCTAATTACTCTCCTAAAATCCAAAAAATATCAATAACTAGAAACCAACAAAAAAGTAATAGGCAACATTGCTATAATAAAATAATAAAAGGAAATAAAATCCTGAAAAGAATACAATTGAAACTCATTCGTTGCACCCCCCGAAAGAACAAAAAAGAGGTGAATATGTCTGAGTACTCTAAAAATATTTTATGGAACTTCTAATATTAAGTTCATTTTATTTTCCAACTGCCGATATTTGTTGATTCCTGAAACAATTAACAGGATAATGTATATACAGACACAACACGTATGAAAATCTTCTATACGAATTGTAGAGTGCTCTTTCAGAAATATGGACACATAGCCACAATAGCGATGTTGGAATTGCATCTTAAATTGACTGTTACTAAATATATGGGATAACCAGACTTTGGGACATAGAGAAAGTTGATTTTTATTTTTTTATACTTGGCATTCATGAAGATATCAGTATCAAGTAGAAATCTGATGTTGTTTTAAAATAATTTCTCAGTCAACTCGAATTTGAATGTAATGAATAATATTGGAATTAGAAAATTCATTAAAAATTTGACGTAAGACTTTTTACTTTTTTATTGTTGAAAAGAGAGATTACAGGCAATGTTCTTTTTATAACTTCTTTCGCTGGAGCATGTCAAAAAACATTAGAATGTTTTCTGGTCATTTAGTCGGAGCTGAACCATATTGCGGGCAAAAAGTATGATTTTTCGATCAATATTTTGTATTAGATTTCATTGGTATTAGTAATTCGACAAATCGTGTTTTGACTACCATGAAAATTGGTTTGATACAATTTTATAAGCTCTAAAATGCTTATAAGCAATAGTTTTAAGGTTTTTTCTATTCTTCAAAATTAGAAAATGGGAAATTTCTGTATTCATTGAATGAAAAACCGAAAGTGAGTATTCGACTTTTCTGAGTTCTTTCAATTTGTCCGAAAATGTCAGTACACAGTTCAGAATTCCTTGTTTTTCTGGAGCATAAGCACTGAAATATATATGATTCTATTATATGAGTGAGTTTGCAAATTTCACATTACTGGAACAGTTTGTGAGATATCTCGTTATTTTTTAGTTTTTCGCTCTTTTTTCACTAACAAATTATATCTCGATTTAGGAATGTCCGATTATATCGTTGTTTGTTCTTAAATGAAAGGTATTGAGATGACGAATAATCGTGTATAATTGGATCTGTGATAGGTTTAAGGGTTTCAAAACATTTTCAAAAAAAAAAATCATGCTTTTTACATTGACGACCTTTTCCGCGGAAAGTAGCAAACCATTGCAAAAAAATTCTTTATTTATTAATTTAGCAATCGCACGCATTTCTAACTCGAAAGATATAATTGGTTTTGTAGTGAAAAAAAGACCGAATAATGTAAAAATAACGGGATATCTCCTAAAAACGCTGTTCCATAAAAAAAAATTAAAAATATGTAAGAATTTAGCTGGATCCAAATACATAAAAAAAGTTTAGGCATCTCATCAAATGTAAATGAAACAAATTTTTATTTTGTAAACTAGTGTTAGTAAGAAGTTTGTATAAATATTTTTTGTGAATATTTATTTCGTTTTTGTGAAGCTACAACAGCTAACCACCTTTAAAAGTACGTTGGACGTTTTTTTTGTGATTCAGTCACGAAATTAATTGATAACTGGAGATTATAGTAAAATTAGCAGAATTAATTAATTTATTTTTATACCCCACATACGGATGGGGGGTATATTAACTTTGTCATGGACACGTTTTTGTAAGCACATCGAAATATTCGCTTAAGACCCATAAAGTATACTATATTCTTGGTCGTGGTGAAATTCTGAGTCGATCTGAGCATGTCCCGTCCGTCCGTCCGTCTGTTGAAATCACCCTAATTCCGAACGAAACAAGCTATCCGACTTGAAACTTGGCGATAGTTTGTTTCGTTCGGCCAATCGGTCCACTTTTTTACGTATAGCCACCATATAAACGGAACCCGGTCAACCCCCAATTTGGCTTGCGAGGCCTCTAAGAGAATGCAAATATTCATCCGATACGGCTGAAATTTGGTACATCGGCTTGTAGTATATGGTCTCGTAACCAACATTGCAAAATTGGTTCCACATCGGTCCGGCATAATTATATATAGCCGCCCATATAAAACGAATGCCCTGGAGATTTGGTTTTGTACGCTTCTGTGAGGAGGCAAATTTCATCCGAAGTGAGTTGAAATTTTTCGTTAACAAAACCATGGCCTAACTAGGTCCATCATCGGTCTATATTTATATAATAATCCTCAGGATAAATCGATTTCGAATTCACACAAAAATTGGTCCATATCAAGGTTCATAATTGTATATAGCCCAATTTCAATTCTGGCTCTTCTACGTACCATGCACATAAGTCCATATCGATTCGAAATTATTTGTAGACATAACTATACATAACTTTTTTGTCTAATATATACCACGTATGGACTAATTCACAATTTA
Source organism: Haematobia irritans (assembly GCA_003123925.1). NCBI lineage: Eukaryota > Metazoa > Arthropoda > Insecta > Diptera > Muscidae > Haematobia > Haematobia irritans. The sequence continues at coordinate 70,473 of PGFW01037470.1, read as the reverse complement.
GAAACGATGTTAAGAAGTTTTAAGATAAACCACAACCCAAGTATTTCGATTGTGGGATGACAGTTCCTTATCGTAGAAGTGTTCTCTACGCAATGCCATGTTGGAGGTTACAATAAGATTCGGCCTGGCCGAAAGCTTACGGCGTAATATACTTGGTTTTAATCGGTTATTTTAAAAAATGAAATTGCGTCGCGAAATTATTTAATTTTACGTTATTTTGTATTTGGGGGGGGGAGATAAATTCTTAATAATTTTATAAGAGTTCATACCATTTAGCAACTTTTTTTATGATTTTTTTTTATTTTTTCCGAGACTTTTGGAGATAAGTTTTTATTTTAATTAAATAATTGAATAATAATATATTGTTAAAAAATTTTCATAAATTTTCTTAACTGGTTTTATTAAAGATAAAAAAGTATCATATGCTTATTTTGAGGTGTTTGCGTCTTTGAGTTTAATTTGATTTTGAAATTTTTTTTTTTACTTTTTAACTGCACTTTTATTTGGCATATGCATAGCCTATGCTAATAATATCGCAAAAACCAAATGCCAAGGTCGATAAATGAGATCACTAATTTTATTTTTATAAGTCATGAAATTTAAAGCTAGATAGCTTTAAAGCAAAAGAAAAAAAAAATTATTGACGCAATATGCAAGATTAAGTATGCAACCTAAATTTTGAGGTCACAAACCATTTCTAAAATATTCAAATTTATTTAAAACAAGGGCCGAATCTTAAAATACGCCACCACCATGAACCAATTTAGGGTTTCCTTTGAAATTTCAGGAAGGGGGCTTGAGGGACTTGAGAGACACGTTCCGAAGATACAATGTTAAAGACTTTTCACCTACTAGAGGACTATTAATGATCTGGACTTCTATAAGGACCCATCGTTTTGTTTGAGTTTTACGAGCGAATCATACCGTAACAATTCTTGTAACGTGTGCAAGAAAATTATAAAATAAGCGTCTTGATATTTGAAATCGGTCTATATGGGCGCTATAACCACAGAACATGGACCGGATTACTCACAATTTTCTGGTCACATCTTTTGGTGCCATCAGTAAATACCTCTAAAAGATTTAACCAATTTCAAGGCAATATCAGGATCAGTATATACTCTTATCGAATTTCAATTTCTCTCGCTGGTATACTTCAATATAAGCTGTTCACTACAAACAACATGACATCTTACAGAAAATCACAAATTATAGCGGATACCTCAAAGTAAAGAAATTGTTTTTTCTTAAAAATCCAAAAAACTTTAAACGCAAAGATGTTAAATCCTCGAAAATAGTCTTAGCTTTATATCTTGAATGCTTTCTTTATCTAAAGATTCAATATTCGGTTAATTAAGAATCGATTTTTTAAACCAACAATGCGTTTCTTTATTTATAAGGAAAATTTTTCCTTAATCAAACAAAGTGACATGTTAACGGAGGGGCACGCAAGATTACAAAATTTGTGTCACTAAGATTTAACGAGAAGAACACTGTTTGAAGTAAAGCTATTATAAATTCTTTGTTTAGTTATTTACTGCCAATTCATTTTTAAAGAAATTTTTGTCCTTAATATTTCTGAAAATTGTTCATCGTCTAAACTTAGGTTGGCAAAATCTTATATCAGCGTAAGATAATTTTTCAGCTGAAGTATCTGGTCAGTCAGCATTGGGATTTGGTTTAAATTGAAATTTGATCCTTACCAAGCAATAAGCACTCTTGTTTTAATATAAGTAAAAAGAGAATGAAATTTCGATTCCCTTGAAAACTGGTCTCTAATTTTAAAAGAGCCAAATCCTTAGCTTCTTTAAATTCAAGTAAACTGTTTTCTGGAGTTTATCAATCCAAATTTGACCTTCGCCCTTCAAGGATGATTGGTTTTGAATCGCGAGGCCGCAAGAGCGGCTGTCTTCTTAAAATAAAGGACACAATTTTAGGGGAACTATATACGGCTATAAAAAATAAAATTCTGGGTATGCGAATTTCATTTACCATGGGAATATATTAACAAAGGCTATTCATGATAAGATAAAAGTCAGTGAAGCATCCATATTGATTGAACAGATATTCAAAGTAAAAATATCTCTTAAATTAAAAAGAAAAAACTTTAATCGCAAAGATGCAGATCCTCAAAATAAGTATTTGGCTATATTATAAAACTGTTTATCTATAATCCATTAGTCCAGTATTATCGTTAATTTGAAGGCGATTTCTTTAACATCAGAACATGTTTTTCTTTCACTTTGAGGTTCATTAACCGTACGTTCAAAGAATATGACTTTAACGGCAGGTACTGAAGATCAGTGACCTAAATTTAAGGAAGAACATTTGTTAAAAATTCTGAACTTTCTTTTTATTAAGATGTGCGTTTATTTTTAAATTTAACCTTAATTTTAGTTCATAGAAAATAGTTGATTTTTAGTTCGAATTTTGCCAAATGTGAGGAAATTTGACTCTTATTTTAATTGATTCTTTTTTTTGTTTATATTTATTGACCGTGAACTAAAAAGTAGAACAAGGTTCTTATACAAATGATGTATACAATATTACTAAATACTGCAAATAGTTCATATTAGACTAAAATGGGTAAAGTTTGTTGAAATTGAAACTTATAATGTTTATCCAATAGTACATTTATTAAATCGTGTCTGCGTAGAACTACACATAGCGCTAACAGAATTCCAACTTTTTTCCAAATATGAACTTTTATTAAACAACAGAAAAAAACTAGTATATTTAAAAAAAATTCTTCAATGTGACAAAAATTATTAACTAATTTGTATCATGCTGTAATTACTAAAATATTTTACTTAAACTTTTCTAATATAAACCTACATTTTCTTTCATAGTGGGTTCACTTTTTTCTGGGTGTAAAACTTTATTTAATTATAAATAAAACAACATTGAAAAAAAATTACATATAATTTATATTTAGTTTAGAAAATGTAAAAGCAATTCAATTAACATGGAATTGACATTTTGTCGTTGCAATGCAAAGTGGAAACTTTTATGACATTCAATATTTTGTATTTAACTTTATTTTTTTGTATGACAGTACAATCTATGCACTGTACAATATTTGCATCTCGACACTGTGTCAATCATTACAACTGTAGAGGATTGTATAAAAGCAACAACACAAAATAGGAAACATAAAATGAACAAACAAAATGTGGGTGAATTTGCAACCCATTAAATATACATGAAACAAAATGTATCTGCAGCTGGATCAAAACAACCTAATGGACCACATAAGCCAACACAGTGGCTAATATGATGGAATTTTGAAAATGTTCCAAGTCGAAATTTAGAATAAAAAGACGACTGTTATGTTATTCTTTGCAATTTATTAAATGACCAAAATTAAAAAATGTACATCTTAATTTTTTTATATTAGATCAATATTTTCAGTGCAATATTTTTTGTCTACAATGTCAG
>PGFW01037460.1:0-16623 GCA_003123925.1 Haematobia irritans | reverse complement strand
ATTTTTCCAAATTAAAATCTTAATTGAAGTTTTGAAAAGGGAATATTCAATAAAAAATCTTAATCGATTGCAACAAATTTTTTTATTGATAACAGAAAATTCATTACAGCAAATTAAATAGTATACAATTAATTTTTTAATTGGCTGTCAATTAATTTTTTAATTGGTCCGTCAAATTTTAATCTTTTTAATTGATACCTATCATTTGATTGTGATTGAGAAGAACATTTCAGTTTAAAAATAATTGATCAATAATTTCGGATGAATTCAGAAAAAAAAATTTTTGTGGTGTACTGAGTAGGCTCTTTTCGAAAATTTTTATTTTTATCCTTGTCCATTTTATTTTACAGACTTCAAATACCCTCATTCCTCTGTTGACAGCAAATCATCATCATCAACAACATCATAATCATCACAATCAGGACTATGGCAAATTACAACCTCTGAATAAACATTCAACCTTATATCCAAGATCGGAACATACACTTGGCCCAACCTTTAGAGGATATTCTAATGGAAATCGGAACAAAGCTCAAAATTCAATTGCGGAGTGTATTATAAATAAAACAAACAAATGGCGTTTATTTAATATTTAAGGGGTTTTTTAATTTTTTAATTTAACAAACTATTCTTAATTAAAAAAAAACAAAATATTTTTAAATTTCATTTTTATTTAATGTGCTGTGTTTAAGAAAAAACATAAAAATAATTTGAAGGAAAAAATAAAAACATAAATTTTATCTCAATCGCCAGGTATCATGTGTATCTTGGAACACGGATGAAAAGACTGTTTTTCGTCATGTTTGGGTGTAAAAAATTATATATTAATTTGGAAATAGCCCTATCAAAACTATATGTGTTTTAAAAAGAGAGACCTACACTCAAAAAAAGTGAACTCTCTATTTGCACTAAAGCAACGATTTAACTTTAGTTATTAGTTCATTGGAATTATTTATTGTTTGAAGAAAGTGTCCCCTCTACCTGTTAATTTTGTTGTGTACGTTAAGTTACATCATTAGAACTAAAACCGAGGAAAAAAAATATTTACTACAAATGAAGGGGATAAAGAGATTAATCTAATTCATGTTCTTCCAGAAAATAGTTAAATATTTCTTTAAGATTTGTAAATTTTTTTACTAAAAATGCGTTCGTCAGTCTGACTTCGTAGTCACTAAAGACATTCTTGCAATTTTGAACTCGTCCAAATGTTTTCCTTCAGAACTAAACAGATTTCTGTTAACAATAGTGGAAGCAAAAAACTTAATTATGAGTCTAATTAAATTTCTTTGAATTGTCGGAAAAAATTATACTTATTTTCCGTATAGGTGACAATCCACGCAGCGGTGATGCCAAAACCGCGTTTGTTATACTGTTTTAGTTAAAATTTTTCGTAAATAATTTTTAAAATTTTTCTAAAATTAAACCGAAATTGTTTCTTCCTGGTGGGATTCACATGTTGTTGTTCCAGTGTAGAGAGTATCGCTGCAAGTAAAATAATGGAAGTAAACCAATTGCGCCGTTTAAAATTATATCCACACAATAGAAATATTGTTCATTAATAATTTTTTTATCCAGTGTTATGCCCGTATGGTGAAGCAAATATGTTTGACAAACTAATACAAAAAATTATTGTTGGACCCAAGATCGCTGAAAATATATATGCTTGCAGCAAACCCTGTGTTGAGATATAACCATATGTTCCAGAAACGATTTTTTTTTTTTTAGCAGGTATATGGACATAGAAATGAGGACATGAACAATTTAGTTAAGGAGCTGGAAGCCAAATTCCACACTCAAGCAACCAGTAGCGTTTGTCAAAAAACAAAGCAATGAACATATATTTTTTTAAATCGCAGACAGTGTTGAAAATGCTTAGAGTAATGAATTTTTACATGGGCCTTGTCATAGTCCGAGCGAAAGTTCTTTTAGCGTATTCTGTAAATTTTTGTGTGTATCGGACTAAAGCTGGGACAGAGCCCATGACTCTTTAATTATCTGTTGCCATTTTCATTCAGAAAATTCCATCCTTGACCAATTAACAGTCCAGCGGATTAGTAGTTGTACCTATGCAGTTCAGAATTCTATTCTGTGGGCGCGCCTTTGTTCTATTAGTTTAGGAGTCACAAATATCCGCTTTGATTAAACACATCGTGCTTTTGAGGAAAGAAAAGGTTTTAGGTTAAGACACATAGACAATATCCGCAGAGGGATCACACGATCAAAAACAATAGCATTAAAAACGGAATTAGTAAAAACAGTGGCACAGCTATGGCTAAAAGGTGGCACAAAAAAATATAAAAAGGTGTGGCATAACAAAAAACTGTGACACAAAGAGTGTCAAAGGTTTTATTTTCCTATTTATAGAAATAAAATTTTGACAAAATTTTCTATAGAAATAAAATTTTGACAAAATTTTCTATAGAAATAAAATTTTCACAAAATCTTCTATAGAAATAAAATTTTGACAAAATCTTCTATAGAAATAAAATTTTACAAAAACTTTCTATAGAAATAAAATTTTGACAAATTTTCTAATAGAAATAATATTTTGACAACAAAATTTTCTACAGAAATGAAATTTTAACAAATTTTTCTTATAGAGATAAAATTTTTGACAAAATTTTCTATAGAAATAAAATTTTTTGTTACAAAATTTTCTATAGAATAAAAAGTTTTACAAAATCTTCTATAGACATAAAATTTTCGAAAAAATCGTTCTATAGAAATAAAATTTTAAATTAAAATTTTCTATAGAAATGTAATATTTTTGACAAAATTTTCTACAGAAACCCTCCCAACTTTAACATGATTTTTCTTATTTAGAAATAAAATTTTGGACAAAACTTTCTAATAGAAATAAAATTTTAGGCGAAAATTTATTCTATAGAAATATATTTTGACAAAGGTGTGTGTGTCTTACAGAAGTTGGAAGGGTGTTTGCACAAGAATTTTTCATATAGGAAATAAGATTTTTGCTAAATATCTCCATTTTAGATAAATAAACATTTTTCGGACAAAATTTTCTCTAATAAATGGGTATTTCTAGTACTTGAACAAATTTCCTTATAGAAGGATAATTTCTGTTAAAATCGGTTTATTTCTGATTAGAAAGTTTTGTCAAATAATTTTTATTTCTATAGAAGATTCTTGGTCGAAGAAATTTTATCGTCTATAGAAATTTTGTGAAAATTTTTATTGTCTAGTTGAGAAATTTGGTTCAAAATTTTATTTCTATAGTGAGAAATCTTTTGCACATTGTTTATTTCATAGTAGAAAAATCTTTGCGTGAAAGGATGTTTCATTTTCTATAGAAAATTTTTGGTCAAAATGTGTGGGATTTAAATTGTGGAAGGAAAATTTTGGTCAAAATAATTTATTTCTATTAAAAATTTTTGTCGAAAATTTTTTTTCTTATTAGAAAGTTTTGTAATAAAATTTGTATTTCTATAAGAAGATTTTGTCCCAAAGATTTTATGTCTTATTAGACAAATTTTGTCAAAATTTTATTTTCACCTATTTAAAGGGTGATACGGCCAAAATTGGGTCAATATAAACACTTGTAACGTATTTCTTTTCAATTTTGCATTTGAACAAATTTCTATTTTCTATAGAAAATTTTGTCAAAATTTTATTTCTAATAGAACATTTTTGTCAACAATTTTAGTTTCTATAGAACATTTTTGTCAAAATTTTTATTTCCTATTTAGAATATTTTTGTCTAAATTTTATTTCTATAGAAGATTTGAGCCGAAAATTTTTATGGCTCTATAGAAATGTTTGTCAAAATTTTCTGATTTTGAAATAAAATTTTTGAATAAATATGTTTCATATAGACAATAAAATTTTTGACAAAAGTTTTCGCTATAGAAATAAAATTTTGTTCAAATGCAAAGGATGAAAGAAATACGTGACGTCTAAGTTTATTTGACCAAATTTCTGACCGTATCACCCTTTCTATAGGAAATAAAATTTTTGACAAAATTTTCTATAGACATTACAATTTGCAATTTCTATCAGAAATAAAATTTTTACAAACTTTCTATAGAAAAAAAATTTTTGGACAAAATTTTCTCATAGAAATAATATTTTGACGAGACATTTTCTACAGAAAGAAATTTTGACAAAATTTCTATAGAAATAAAATTTTTGACAAAAATTTTCTATAGAAATAAACATTTTGGCAAAAGTTTTCTAAAAAATAAATTTTGACAAAATTTTTCTATTTAGACAATAGAAATTTTACACCAAAATCTTCCTCACCTAGAAACTAAAATTTTGACAAAAATCTTCTATAGAAATAAAATTTTTGGGACAAAACTTTTTCTATATAGAAGATAAAATTGTCTCGAGCAAAAATTTTCTACTAGAAAATGAAAGTTTTGACAAAATGTTTTCTACCAGAAATGAAATTTTTGACAAATTGTTCTATCGGAAATAAAATCTTTTTGATAAAAACCTTTCTATAGAAATAAATTGTATTATTAGAAATATTTTTGACAAAATTTTTACAGAAATGAAATTTAACAAATGTTTTTCTACAGAAATGGCAAATTTTGACAAATTTTTCTTATAGAAATAAAATTTTGATAAAACTTCTATAGAAATAAATTTTGACAAAGTTGCAGTTTTCTATAGAAATTAAAAGTTTTGGACAACATTTTTCTATAGAGAAATAAAAATGTTGGACAAAATTTTTTTATAGCAAATAAAATTTTTGACAAAATTTTCTAACAGCCTATTTCTATAGAAAATGTTTGTCAAAATTTTATTTTCTATATGAAAATTTGTTCAAAATTTATTTCTATAGGAAAATTTTTGTTCAAAGTTGTTATTTCTATTTAGCGACATTTTGTCGAAATTTCTATTTTCTACTAGACAATTTGACAAAATTTTCTATAGGACTTAAAAATTGTAGATTAAAAAATTTCCTATAGAAATAAAAATTTTGCCAACAGTTTTCTATCGAAATAAAATTTGACAAAATTTTTCTAAGAAATAAAAAATTTATGAGCAAAATTTTTTATAGACAAAAATTACAAAATTTTCTATAGAATAAAATTATGACAAAATTTTTCTATAAGAATAAAATGTTTGACAAATATTTTCTCTAGCAAAATAAATTTTTGACAACCATTTTCTATAGATATTAAATTTGCACAAAATCTTTCTATAGAAGATAAATGCCTACAAATATTTCTACAGGAAATTAAAATTTTTGACAAAATTTCTTTTATAAGAAATACAAATTGTTGACAAAATTTTCCATTAGAAATAAAATTATGACAAATTTTGTTTTTACAAAATTTTCTTCTTTTTTTTAGCATTATGCTTAGATTTGAATTCGTGTATACAGCCTCGGGGATCGCTCTCTTTGGCCGTCGTATTTTGTTTATCATCGCGATTTGGCGAGTCACTACCTTCTTGTAAGTCGATAGTTCCTCGCTTCGGTTTTTTTGGGCTCGATGCACGGTTGTAGACGATACAGCCCCAGCGTATTTGCCGGCATCTCGGAGGAGAGAGCGTTAGGGTTTCGCTTGAAAACTTACGCGGCCAAACTCTCTTTGTCGTGCTCAGCGGCTTCCGGTTTTCGATTTCCCCCCGCATCCTTGACTTTCCCTGGCTGCGACCAAACGTTCTCCAAACACTTTAATGTACATTTTAACGGTCCTTGCAGCTTTGGCAACTTTTTAGCGATTTTGCCGCTTTGTTTGCGAGTAGCTCGCGATTTTCCGATGCTGCGAAGCAAAATTATTCATACGCTGCTCTTCCTTGCTTGGACGGCCATTTTGACAATGAGAGTGGAAATTCCAAAATCAAATCAGGAGCAACATTCTACACACACACCTTCAAAATGAAGCGGCGCCTTCACGGTGTTCAGGTTTTTTAAATGCAAAAATTGAAAAGAAATACGTCAAGTTGTATATTGACCAAATTTAACCGCTATCACCCTTATAGAAATAACAACTTTTGATCAAAATTTTCTATAGAAATAAAAATTTTTCGACAAAATTTTCTATCAGACATAAAAAATTTATTCACAAAATCTTCTATAAATAAATTTTGACAAAATCTCTATTTTAGAAGTAAAATTTTTTAACAAAGAACTCTTTCTATAGAAATAAAATGTTTGACTAACAATTTTCTATAGAAATTAACTATTTTTGACAAAATTTTCCTACAGAAATTGAAATTTTTGACAAATTTTTCTATTTTAGAAATAAAACTTTTGACAAAATTTTCTATTGAAATAAAATTTTGGCAATTTTCTATAGAATGAAAGCTTTTGAACAAAATTTCTATTAGACGATACAAATTTTCACAAAATCCTTTCTATAGAAATAAAATTTTTCCGACAAAAATCTTCGTATTAGAACATAAATATTTTGACAAAACTTTACTATAGAAAATAAAATTTTTAACAAATCCTCTATAGAAATATAAATTTTTTTGACAAAAATTTTGCTACAAGAAATGAAATCTTTGACAAATTTTTCTATAGAAATTAAAATTTTGACAAAACTTTCTGTTAGAAATAAAATTTTGGCAAAATTTTTCGGTATAGAAATTAATAAAATTTGACAAAATTTCTACAGAAATGAAAATTTTGACAAATTTTTCGTATAGAAATAAAATTCTTTTGATAAAGCTTTTCTATAGAAATAAAATTGCGACAAAGTTTTCTATTAGAATTAAAAATTTTGACAAAATTTTTCTATTAGAAATAAAAATGTTGACAAAATTTTCTATTAGAAATTAAATTTTGACAACCCAAGGTTTTCTAACAGTATTTCTATAGACAAATGTTTGTTCAAAAATTGTCTTATTTCTATAGAAAGTAATTTTGTCAACAATTTTATTTCTATACGGAAAGATTTTGTAAAACGTTGTATTTTCTTATTTAGGACATTTCTGTACAAATTTTTTATTTCTATAGAACATTATTGTCAACAACTTTTATTACTACTAGACAATTTGACAAAATATGTTCTTTTTAGGGACTAAATTTGTTGATAAAAATTTTCCTATTTAGAAATAAAATTTGACAACATTTTCGTATAGGAAGATAGAAATTATTTGACAAAAATTTTCTATAGAAATTAAAAATTTGACAAAATTTTCTAATAGAAATAAAAATTAATGACAAAATTTTCTATTTAGAAATAAAATTTCTTGACAAAATTTTTCTATAGAAATAAAACTTTTGACAAAATTTTCTATAGAAATAATAATTTTTGACAAATTTTCTCTTTAGAAATAAAGATTTTTTGACAAAATTTTCATATAGAGTATAAAACTTTTCACAAAATCTTCTAATAGAAAATTAAAATGTTGAACAAATTTGTCTATAGAAGATTAAATTTTGACAAAATTTTCCATTAGAAATAAAATTTATTGACAAAATTTTCGATGTGTTTTTTTAGCAAAATTTTTCTCTTTTTTTTAGCATATGCTAAGATTTGATTTCGTGATTTAGTGTGAACATTTTCAGATATTCATTTTAAAACAAGTATATTTAACGGCCGTTAAGTTCCGACCAGGCCGCATTTCTTATGTTACCTTCCACTTATGGATTCCACGTGAGAAAACATCTACCTTAAAGGACTTGTCATCCACACTCGAATTATTATTTAGGATTGTTGGCTAATAGTTTACCGGATGCCAAGGTTTTCCTTCTAAAAACGTCTCAATGCTCGTCTTCTAAATTGGTAAGTTTAGACCATACGTGGTATATATTGGATACAAAAGGTATGTAACAAATAAACACGAACCAATATGGACTTTGCGCGTATAGTTAGAGATCCATAATTTAAAAAATATGGGAGGTCTCGCTTTATATGGGGCTATTATAATAATTATTGAACCGATATGACAATTTTTGTGTGATAGCGGCGTCGATTTATCTGAGGGCTATATATAACTACTCTAGAACCGATATGGACCTAGTATTGGCATGATTTGTTAACGGCCATATGATGGATCGGACTTGCAATTTGCTTCCTTCCAAGAGCTCGCGAGTAAACCCATCGGGTATGCGTTTATATTGGGGAACTATATATAACTTCGTGGGCCCGATACGGTACCAATTCTTTGCATGGTTACTAGAGACGACATACTTACACTACGAACACAATTTTCAACCCGGATCGGTGCATGAAATTTTCTTTAGCCTTCCAGCAAGCTCTAAGGTCAATGGCGGCATCGTTTACTATGGGGCGGTAATATATAATTATGGACCTGATATCGGACCATTTTTGGCATATGTTCATTAGACGACCGATACTACTTACACTACCGACAAATTTCAGATCCTGGATTGGATGAAATTTGCTTTCCTTTAGAGGCATCCGATAGCCAATCTATGAGGATCGTGTTTATACTGGGGGCTATATATAATTGATGGGACCCGTATAGACCAACTTTCTGCTAATGGTTATGTTAGAGACCACATACTAGCATCGTGCCATGTACCAAAGTTCAGCCGGATATGGATGATAATTTGCTTCTCTTAGAAGGATCCGCATAGCCAAATCTTCGCGTGATCAGTTTATATTATGGGGCTATATATAAATTATAGACCGATATTCGACCCCAATATTGGCATTGCATGGTTGTTAGAGACCATATCTAACATCATGTACCAATATATTAGCCGGATTCAAATGAAACTTGACTTCTATTGAGAGGCTCCAGCAAGGTCAGAATCTGCGGGGTCCGTTATATGTAGAGGTCGGATAATAACAAGTAAGTACTACTCAGAAAGATGCGGGCGGGGCCGACATGTCTACGAATATCCCTACTGAATAGTATTTATTGATTTTAGAGTTTAGGGAGAGCAAATATATGTAAGCCTATATTAAGTTTGGGAAAATCTGGTAATACTAATAATTATATAGAGCCTATTTATATAATTTGAAAAATCAGAAAACATTTCTTTGTGCCATAAAAAACACCGTCCGCGCGTACATCAATTTTCATCTTAAATCGATTGATTAATGCGACCGGAATCCTGGGCTACCACCAAATGATGCATCGGTCAACAAGCTAATAGATTGAAGGCATCGAGGATCTTGATATTTTTGGGTCTAAAACTTTCGCACTAGCACATTTTTTCAGAAGATCAAAGATCTATCTAATACCCTGACCGCTATTGTTGATTTTAGGAATAAAAAATCAAGATGCCAGAAAAAGTGCGCTCTAATCTATTTTTCTTTTAATAACTATATACCACATCCATTCGTCCGAATTGACTGCTAATACCATAGTTCTCCCTCAAAAAAAAACATGTCTTGTTTCTTTACTTTAGTAAACAAAAATGCATATATTATCTTCTGTTTGCACAGGGTGAATGCCGTGTACGTTAACACATTTATATATTAGAATGTTAACATGTTTATAACAATTTAGTTGTTTACAAATATAATTGTACAACTGATTGCCTTTAAAAAATCCTGCCACGTGTTAAAGCACCGTTTTTAGACTTCATTTTGCCATGTTTATTTATAAAATCTCCTTTGAATGATGATGATAGTATTCGCAAATCCTCCTCACGGAGTTTAGGAGAGCATGTCATGTGGTGTTGGAACAAAAGTGTTTAGGCTAAAATGTTTTCCCTTATACAACTTTTTAGCCTCCATTTAATGCTGGACGACGACAGAGGACGGTCTCACACAACATACGATGGCATTCATACTGCGTGAAGATATAGCCGAGTGAGCTTGCCGAGTATTGGAAATTTATTTCTGCACGATCTTAGGTGATATTTTCGTTGAATCCGGGGCATGCAAATTTTCTCGTAAGATTTTATTTCTTATAGGAAATTTTACTGCCCCCAAAAATTTCTATTTTTCTAATAGACAATTTTTGCCAAAATTTTATTTGCTATCAGGATAATTTTGTCTAAATCTTTTTATTTCTAAATATTTAGACAAATTTTTTTCAAAACTTTCCTATTTCTTATTAAGAAAATTTGAAGATAATTTTATTTTCTATATAAGAAAACTCTTTTGTCAAAAGTCTTTTTTTTTTTTCATCTTATAGAAAATTTTGTCAAAATTTAATTTTCCTATCGAAAATTTTTCGTCAAAATGTTTTTATTTCTATAGAAAATTTTGTGCAAAAGTTTTTGATTTCTATAGAAAACTTTATATTTCTTACAAAAAATTTTGTCGAAATTGTTATTTCTATATGGGAAATTTGTCAAAATTGCGTACTTGTATATATAGAATAATTTATGTCTCACAATTTTTTCTATAGAAAATATTTAGTCCAACTAATTATTCTATAAGATAAATTTTGTCAAATTTTTATTCTATTAGAATGAGAGAGAGTTTTTGAAAAAAAAATTTTGTTCGTACTTCTCTAATGACAATTTGTTAACAAATTGTTATTTCTATAGCAAAAGTTTGGTCAAAATTCCTATTTTCTATAGGCCAATCTTGTACAAATTCTATTTCCTATAGAAAATTTTTGTTCACAAATTATCATTCTATAGATATTTTGCAAAATTTTATTTCTTATAGAAAATTTGTTCTGTCAACGAAACTTTATTTTCTATAGCAAACTGTTGTCAAAATTTTTACGTCTTCTTATTATGAACAATTTGTTAAAAAATTTTTATTTCTATTAGAAAATTTTTGTTGTAAAATTCTATTCTGCTATTAGGTTACCTTTTGTTTTTCAAAATTCGTATTTTCTATCGAAAATTTTTTGTCAATAAATATCTTATTTCTATAGGCAATTAGTCAAAAACTCTCAATCTATTTCTATATGAAAATTTTTGTCAAAATTTTTTAATTTCTATAGAAAATTTTGTCAAAAAATTTGTATCTCTATTAAAATTTTGTCAAAATTTATTTCTATTAGAAAAATGTTGTTCAAAATTTCTATTTCTATATGAACACAATTTTGTAAAAAATTCTATTTCTATAGGGAAATTTTTGTCAAATTCTGATTTCTGTAGGAACGATTTTTGTCAAAACTTTTATTTTCTATATAGAAAATTTTGTCAAATTTTTATTTCTATAGAAATTTTAGGTCAAATTTTGCATATCTTCTATATGAAACAAGATTTGTATAAAATTTCATATTTTCTAATAGGAAATTTGTCAAATTCTATTTCTATGTAGGCAAAATTCTTATTCAAAATGTATCTACTATATTAGAAAACTTTGGCGTGTGTCACCAGGATTTCTTTTCTACTAGAAATTTTAGTCAAAATTTGATGTTTCTTCAATAAATTAAAGGGGGGAAAATGTTCGTCAAATTTTAGTTCTCTATTTATCATCGAACAATTTGTTATTAGTATGTTTACCTATCACAGACACTTTTCTTTGCCTATTTTTAGGCGTCACAAATATCCGCTTGATAACACATGCTTTGAGAAAGAAAAGGTTTAGGTTAAGACACAGACAATATCCGCAAGGGATCCACGATCAAAACAATAGCATTAAAAACGAAATTAGTAAAACAGTGGCACAGCATGGCTAAAAGGTGGCACAAAAATATAAAAGGTGTGGCATAACAAAACTGTGACACAAAAGTGTCAAAGGGTTTTATTTTCTATTTATAGAAATAAAATTTTGACAAAATTTTCTATAGAGAAATACAAATTTTGACAAAAATTTCTAGTAGAACATAAATGTTTCACGAAAATCTCTGCTATAGAAAATAAAATTGTTGACACAAATCTTTTCTATAGAAATAAAATTTTTACAAAAACTGTTCCATAGAAAATAAAAATTTTGGACAAAAATTTTCTAAATAAGAATAATATTTTGAGCAAAAATTTTCTACAGAAATGAAATTTGACAAATTTTTCATAATAAGAATAAAATTTTTGACGAAAATTTTCTATAGAAATAAAATTTTTTTTTGACAAAATTTTCTATAGACATAAAAGTGTCGAGCGGGAAAAGGGTGCGGTTCGTAGGTAGAATAGAGAATTAGTACAAATTTCCTATAGAGAAAGAAATGTTGATATGAAATGCTGAGTAGGAGAAAGTGAATTTTTGGACAGAAATGTTTCCTAGTAGAAATAAGATTTTGACAAAGGATTTGTCTGGATAGAGGGATGTGTAGAGAATTAGTGACAAAATGTGCGGTATTTATAAGTGAAAATTGTTTGTCAAGAGTGTTATCTCGTGAGTGGAGGAGAAAGATTGTGTGGCAGAATGGTTCAGTGTGTCGTAGTGAAGGAGGTTGTCAGGAGGAAGTTGTTCGATTTGCTAGTATAAGATGGTTTGGTCGAAAAGTCGTGTGTTGGTGGTGATGAGAGAGAGGGTGAGGGAAGCGGTCTATTATATACTTTTAGTGCTGAGGGAGGGAAGAGTGTGGTCAGAATCGGTGGTCTAGTTAGAAAAATTTTGGGTGCGAAGAATTGGTGTTGTGTCTGAGCCCCCGAGAACATATTAGTCAAGAATTTTATTTCAATAGAAATTTTGACAAAAATTTTCTAATAGAGCCATAAAAATTTTCACAAAAACCTTCTATAGGAAATAAAATTTAGACAAAAGTATTCTATAGAAACTAACCAACTTCTTGACATCAAAATGCTTGCTATAGAAATAAAATTGTGCCAAAATGTTCTAGTAGAACATCAAATTGTTGGAAATTTCTATGAAGAAACTAAGATTTTGACAAAATTTTCTTAGTCGAAGTAAAGTTTTGTAGCAGAATTTTATTTCTATAAAAAAGAGATTTTGACAAAAATTTCTTATAGAAATGAAATTTGACAAATTTTCTATAGAAATGAAATTTTTGACAAAAATTTTTCTATAGAGATAAAATTTTGCCAAGACAATTTTCTATAGAAATTTAAAATTTTGAGCAAGAATTTTTTATGGTAATGAAGAATTTGAGCGAAAATTTTCTATAGAATAAAAATATGACACAATTTTCTATAGAATATAAATTTTAGATAAAAATTTTCTATGTAGAAATAAAAATTTTGACAAATTTTCGTATAGAGAATAAGATTTTGACAAAACAATTTTCTATAGAACATATAAGATGTTTCGACAAAATCTTCTATAGGAAATAAATTTAGACAAAATATTCCTATAGGAATATAAAATTTTGACAAATATGTTCTAAGAAAGATAAAATTTTGACAAATATGTTCTAACAGAAAGGTAGGAAGATTTTGGACAAAGAGTTTTTCTTATAGAGTAAATAAGATTTGTTGACAGAAATTTCTATGAGAAATAAAGTGGTTGTGACAGAATATTTAGTTCGTTTGGTTTGTTATTGTGTGGCTCCTCTTCAATCGTTATTGTTGTTTATTTTTTTTGATCTCAAGCTTAAAACGCCAGTGCATTGACTTAAAACTACAGTGTAGCTTATAACAAAAAAAAAGTTTTGACAAAAATTTTCTAATAGAATAAAATTTGACAAAATTTTTCTATAGAAATATAAATTATGACAAAATTTTTCTATGAAGAAGATTACAAAATTTTTTAGAAAAAGATGCAAAATTTTCTATAGAATAATAAAATTTTGAACAACAATTTTCTATAGAAATAAAATTTTGACAAAATTTTCTCTAGAAATTAAATTTTTGACAAAAATTTGTCTTAGAAATAAATTGTTGCAACAAATTCTTCTATAGAAATAAAATGTTACAAAGATTTTTCTACAGGAAATAAAATTTTGACAAAATTTCGCTATAGAAATAAAATTTTGACAAAAAGTTTGCCTATAGAAGATAAAATTATACGACAAATTTTGTTTGTTTTTACAAAATTATTCTTTTTTTTTAGCATATGCTAGAGTTGCATCGGTCGTGTACTAGCCTCGGGACCGCCGCTTTGATCCGTGATTTTGTTTAGTCATCGCGGATTTGGAGTCACTACCGTTTCTTGTAAGTCGATAGTCCGGGGCTCTGTTTTTGTTGCCATCGATGCCACGGTTGTAGACGATACACCCAGCTATTTTGCGGCCACTCTCGGCAGAGAGAGGTTAGGGTTTTCGCCTTGAAACGACCGGCAACTCTCTGTGTGTCTCTCACGCTTCCGGTTTTCGCATTTCCCACCCGGATCCAGACTTCCTGGCTGTCGCACAACACGTCTCCCCAACACACTTTATAATACAATTTGTAATTGGTTGCATGTTGCGCAACTTTTAGCGCGATTTGGTCAGCTTTGCTTGCCGAGTAGCTCGGATTTTCGGAGATTCGCGCGAGCAAAATATTGGTACGCTGTCTGCTTCTTGCTTGGGACGGCATGTTTGACAGAACTGAAGACAGTGAATTGTCGCAAAAGTCAAAAAGTAGGAGGCAACCATTTCTACACACACAAGCACACCTTTTCAAAATTGAGCGGTGTTCAGGTTTTTTAAAAATGCAAAATTGAAAGAATATGCGTCAAGTTGCTATATTGACCGAAATTTTTGACGCGGTATCACCCTTTTATAGAGAATTAAAATTTTGACAGAAGAATTCTTCTATAGAAATAGAAAGTTTTCAAACGGATAAAAAAGTTTTGCAGGAAATCTTTCTTATAGAACATAATGATTTTGACAAATTGAGAAGTCAATTTCAAAAGGGTTTATCTAGCAGTAAATTTTGTGCACAATCATTTTGAAAAATTTTGACAATTGAATATATTTCAGCAAATTTATGACATATAAATTACAAAATTTTAGGAACAAAAGCGAATCTTCTATAAGAAATCAAAATTTGCACGTCTAAGAAACTATTTTCAATTTTCTATAGAATAAAAGTTTGACAAAATTTCTCTCAGACAGTAAAAAATGTCACAAAATCTTTATGAGAAAATTTGACAAAATTTCTATAGAAATAAAAGTTTGTGACAAAAACCTTTCTATAGAATATAAAATTTGAACGAAGAATTTTCGTATAGAAATAATATTGTTGACAAATTTCTGACGAGAAATGAAATTTAGACAAATGTTCTATAGAAATAAAATTTGTGATAAAAGTACTTTGCTATAAGAATGAAATGTGTGACGAAATGTGTTCGTATAGAAAGTAAAGTTTTGACCAAAATGTTCGTAAAGTAGTTCTTAGAAAATGTGTCAAATTTGATGTTCTATAGAAAATTGTTGTCAATTTTTTGTATGGGAAATTGATTGTGCAAAGTTATATTCTGATAGGACAGTTTTATGGTCTTTTATTTTAGATTAGATACTATTATCTCTATCACACGAACAATTTTTGGACCCTGAAATATTTTCCCTATAGAAATAAAAATTTGAGCGCAGCAAGATTTTCCTATAGGAATGAAAATTATGACAAAATTTTCTATAGAAGATAAACAAATGTATAGTGGTACAAAATTTCTATAGGAAATAAAATTATCGCACAGAAATCTTTCTAAATACGATATAAGAAAAAGTTTGGACAAAGGTTTTGCTTATAGAAAATAGCAAAGTGTTTGGACAAATAAAAATTGTGTCTATAGAAATAAAATTTTGACAAAATTTTCTCGTAGAAATCCAGAACTTTTTTGACCTGCGCAAAAGTTTTTCTATAGATATGATCAATTTTCCAGGACGAAAATCTGCTATTTTAGCAAATAAATGTTGACGCAAACATTTTCATATGTCAGTAAATAGAAATTTTGACAAATTTGTCTATAGAAATACAAATAATTTCGACCAAAATCTTGTTCCATAGAAATAAAATTATCACAAATTCTTGGGTTTTTAAACACACTAATTTCATTCTTTTTTTTAAAGCGATGTATAGTCCTGTGAAGCAATTTTCCAGAATATTCAATTTTAAATCAAGTTACCGTACGGCCGGGCGTCAAGTTCCGGCCCGAGGCCGCATCTATGTACCCCTCCGCGGTCGCCCGCGCCGCCGCCTCTGCACTATGGATTACGTAAGAAAAATCTTACAAAGGACTTTCATCCGACCCCGGCCTCCACTCGAGATTACTTGGATTGTGGAATATTTACCGATGGCAAGGTTTCTTAAAGAACGTGCTCAAATGGTCTGTCTTTGTAAAATGTACAGTTACGTCTGCCTACGTGGTATAATATTGGATACAAGGTATGTAACATAATTATACACACGAGACCATATGGACTTTTGGCCGGTAATTAAGAGATCCAGATGTAAATATCGAGGGCGTGCGCTTTATATGGGCGCCGCGGCTATATATATAGTTAGAACCGGGGATATGGAACATAACCTTTATTGTGTGATAGGGCGTTCGATTTGATCTGAGGTGCTATAATACCACTTAGGACCCGATATGGACGCGTAGAGTATCTGGCATCGATTGTTTATGCGCCGTAGGTCATGAATGAATCGGATGCAATTTGCGCTACCCACGCCAGAGGCTCCAACCGCCAAATGCAGCTGGAGTCAGCTTGTATATGGGCACTATATATAATTCTGGGCCGATACGGACCAGCGATATTTGCAACTGGTTACTCAGACGAGACTAATACTTACACTACGGACAAAATTTCAAACCCGATCGGATGAAATTTGCTCCTCCAAGAAGCTCCGGAGTCAATCCGTTGGTATCGCGTTTACTATGGGGGTATATATAATTATGGGCGGGCGAGATTTTTCGGCATGGTTACTAGACGAGCGATAATACTTACATACGAACAAAAAATTTCAACGACGGATCGGATGAAATTTGCTTCTCC